>BJBW01006094.1:165220-373996 GCA_004320125.1 Scolopax mira | reverse complement strand
CAAATAACCCTAAACCATTATGTCCATACCTGCTCTTGATGCGGTTTAATGAATAATTACAAAATGTTTGCAGGAGCACAGTTCTGGCGCTCAGTGATGTCACCATCTCCCAAATCACTTAGGACCAAGCTTGTGTGATGCTAATACCCCACTGAAGCACTGCTGGCATCGGTTCTGACTTGGGCTTACCCACGTGTTTTGGCAAACAATCTACAGCAGAGGCTAACTGCACTTCTTCTTTGCAAATAAAACCATTACCACAGTATATTTGGTATAAAATAAGCAATGAAAAGGAATAGAATGGAAAAAAAAAGTTGAAATACAGCGATTTCAGATGGAAGCTACCTAAGACGTATTTCCTTTTAATTGCCAAATTCACCATCTTAAATGAAAAGAGTTTTTAATCTTTTCCAAATACCAATGCTGGACACATAACATACACATCAATATCTGGAGCTCAAATTAAATCTTGCTTATTTTGGCAATTGTCTATTTTCTTATAGTCCTTAATTGATAGATGAAGAAAGGACATAATTTTTATGCCATTGGAATCATACATTTACTTTTAATCCTATATAGATTCAATTGCTGTGTTTTGTGATTTCAAAGGTAAAAAAAGTTTTGTGATTACAAAAAGTAAACAAAGACATAACTTTTTAGTCTGGCAATTACCATTGGGAAGAATGCACTGCAGCACGTTCCATAGTACCATATTGTGTCTGCCTGCCACTGGACTCCACTAATTCTGACTTTCTTCTCCTCCTGTTAGGAAAGACCTCTCAGAAAAGGATCACCTGAACTCAGACATCAGGCTCTGGAGACTTACTTATTTCTGCTGTGTGGGAGTTCTTTATCTGTTGTATGACACTTGGCTCGAAACTGAGCTGTTTTAAAGATTTTAATTCTGATTTGCACAGGTGTTTTATAGTCATTAAAAAGAAAATCATATTAGCTGGCTCTTGTGTATTGATAAAAATAAAACCACAACAACTATTTATTAGACAATTATTTGATAATATACAACTTGTAGGAAAAAGCTTATTCTCTATACTATTAACAATTGACTGTTACCTGAAGACTTAAATTATCAGCAGTAAAGAAAAACTAGGGAATTAAAAAAAACAAACCAACTCTCAAACTTTCCTATTTGCAAGCACTTATCTGAATTTTTCAAAAGTTTTCAACTTTAAATACATAAGGGGTTTATGCTGATCAGACAGTAACAAAGGGAATTAATCAAATATGAACCTTCTCCAACTGTCTTGTCAAACCAGGTAATGATGTCCTGCCAGCCAAACTCAGAGGGAACATGTGAAACAAATACAAAAGTAAACAGGCCTTAAGCTGCCCAAGGGAAAGTCAGCAAGATGGCAATTTCAATCATTTGGAATAATACTAAAGCAGCCTTAGGCTTTTCTCAGAATGGAAACATGTCACTGTTACTGCAATATTTCAACAAATCAGACTGCAAAAGAAAGGAACACTTATGTAATCGCAGCCATGGAACAGCGCTTTACTCAATGGTGAGGTGGAAAATAATTAAGAGGAAATTCCCTTTCTGCGAGTAATTGTAAACATAACTAATAACAAAGACAAACAATGTTTCTTTACAAATTTTGAGGAATGAAAAAAACCAAATTTAGGCACAGATTCCTTTGGCTTTGACACACGAGGCTTTGGAACAACAAAGATAAAGTTCTATCAATTAAAACTAAATAAAATGTTCCTACAAAGTTTATCGAAAGTTGATATAGGTTAGATTCAGAGCTACAAAGAAAGCAAAAACTACTTCAAGACCAATGCTGCTGAAAAGTTGCATTAAGATGAATGGGTTGTCATATCATTTAACTGAGAAATCAAAAAATATTTCAAATATTTGGGGAACTTACCTAATCAGTAAACTTTCAGTATGTGTCTAGTCATGTAGCCATCTTTTAGTCAATCATCAGAAAATCAAAGGCAAATTGGCATGACTCAACCCAAACTTTAATACCGCATGATTGTGTCGTGTAAGCTTGTTTTGTGCGAGGGCTGCTGTGGTTTTAGCAGAGAGATTAACGACCGGACCTAAGCTGGCCTCCAAACCTTGCCCTGCTGATGCCTCAAGCCCTTTGAAGTCTGACCATCATACCTGGCAAAACAACAGTGGGAACTAGGCTGGTGTCAGATCTAATCAAGTTTCCTGCCTCAGCATAGCTAACTATGGGGTACACTAATTGGCCCAATTGCGGATTATACCTTTTGCTACAGATTCAAGACAATAATTTAGTCAAATGATGGTTTTTATCTCCTTCTAATTAAGATTCCAAAGTGGGAAGAAATAGGATTAGACAGGCTAACTTCAAAATTGTGTCCTTTAAAGTGGTATGCACATAAGATAGATCTCTGATAATATTGCATATAATAACATTGCTAGTAAGTAATGTGTGAAGATGTGGGAAAGCTTGATACAGCTACTGCACCTTTTACCATAAACATGTAGGTTTTACTGGAAAGGGTCTATCTCATTCCAATTTACAAATGGAAAATGAACGCTCATAAATATTCATTAAAAAACATTCTCATCCTGAATTAAAATAAAATCCCTTTAGGTTTCAGTTAAGCCTATTTCGATGAAGGCGATACAAGAAATACTGAAACAGTTAAATGATTCTGCAGCCTCTGAAGAGGCGGAGTCCCTCCCACAAAACTGCCATCTAATAAAACGGATCTGACATTTAAAGGTTTTTTTTTACTGATGAAGGCCAAAACATAAAGAGTTATTTAACTGGTGAGCAATCCAGAGATAAGAAAATCCATGTCCCATGCTCTTCTTTTAAAAATAAGGATTTTAAAAAGACTGATCTAGTGATGAAACCCCTTTTTGGAGAAATTTTGCCAAGGTTGTGTATTTTAAAGGGGCATTTCAAGTAGAGCTCACTATTTTTACCCTAAATTATGTATATAACTAAGCAGAAGCTTTACCAAAAAAACATGTAACATACTCAAAATATATTTTCATTTCACATTTAAGCTACACACTAAAGCAGCCATAAGCTTATTTTGTACTTTGTATAAAGAAACTGTTGCTTGTATCACACACTGTTGTGCTGCTTTATGTTTTTACCCCCAGAACCAGAATGAGATGCTGACTCATCACATTCTAACTGCAGAAACCCATTTTAGAAGACTGTATTCACATTCCTTCTTAATTCAATTTTCCCTTGCTCTCATTTTCTTATTGACTTCATTGCTCTAGTCAGCCTTGCTGTAGTCTGCCTCCCCTAATAGCAGGAGGAAGGAAAACATATGTATTATAGATTAGAGGAATGTGTAGAGGAAGATCACAGTAGGACAGTGATCTAACATGTTCAAAAAGGGCTAGTTTGTGTCAGTTCAGCTTACAGAAAGCATATCTCTAACAAAACCTGAAGTTATTCAAAAGGAGCTGCAGTTGAGCAACGGAGGGAGAAATTACACACGTGGGTCATCTACAGATGTCCAGGGCAACAGGTTGTTCCAGGAGTTCCACTACACCCCACTTTCCAATGCTTCAGCGCCCTGGCTAATTAAAATCTTTTTACAGAGCTTCCTGATTAAGGTTTTTTTTTTTTTTTCTTCCCAAATTACATTACAATGAGAATCCCAAATATATCTGACAGAAAAAAAATAATATCCTGAGTCAGGATTCATAGTGAGGAAAAAAACCCCCAAATATTCTAATTCATAGCTATAATAAATGAGAATTTACTATGCTGTGAAATGAGCGTGCATGCTTCTCTGCACTTCTGCAAACAGTGAGAACATTTAAAACCAAACATACACTACTAAGGTTTTTGTTTCTAACGTACTGTTCAAAAGCAGTTGTTAAAATGGTTTAATACTTCCTAATGCCTGGTTTCACTACCCTCATTCTCTGGACATTGAGAAACGTTATGAAGGAATGTCTTGGGGAAAAAAGGCTCTACTTCACGTATTTGCCTTTAAGTGGCTTCTGAAGAGGATACCTCTAGTTGAGAAACTTCTAGCACTCATGCAGAGATGACCTGCATGAAGAACTGGCTGCCTGATTAACTATTAACTACCCTCAATAGGATTAGATAATTAAAGACATTGATGACCATTAATTAGGAGGAGGGCACCTTAATTTGTCACTTGATAGGGCCCTTTCAATGATTTATAGGTTAGGGCTACTTGCAATTGTGAAGGGGAGGGGGCAGTGAAGAGAGGGAACCCTTAAGTTACCTTATCAAGTGGCCAGCTAAAAAGGGCAGAGGGTCAAATAAGGGCCAAAGTGGTCACTTAAGGGTGAAGTCCCAAACACCAAAGCAGTGCCAAGCCACATTGACCATCATTTGGTGATGGAGTAAAAAATATGCTAATTTATTGGTGGCAATTCCCTCTTTTTATGATTTCAAGCAGTTAAGACAAGTGGCCTGCTTAAGAGCTTTTCATTTGAAAAGAGATTAAACAAAATGGTTTGTCAGGGAGGCTTGGCTGTTTTATGTCTTTGTTAAAAAAAAATTTGCCCACACTGTACCGATGACTATCACATCCCCCCAAAAGCCATCTTCCATCTCTAAGCATTACTTGGTTAATAAATACATCAGCTCTAATTGCTTAATAGTGCTATGTTCATTTGCTCTTTAGCAAGATTAAAATGAAATACATCTTTTGTATTACTGCCTTCTATCAGGACTGTCTGCATAAAGGTCACAGAAAAAAGTTTAAATTTAGTAGGAAATTTACTTAAGGACATTAGTGTAAATGATACTGTGTTTAAAATGACATAAAAGAGCGAAAGGTGATTTCAGTAATGCAAAGAAAATGGTTTCTGAATACTGATAAGGACACTTATCCCTCATACCACACACAATTTTAGGCAGCATTATACATTAAAATCCTGCTACTGGGGTAATAACATGGAGCTACTTTCCCACCCACTAACACAAGTAAGAGCAAGTCATTAACATTTAATTAAATATGCTCCTGACATCCTTAGAAACATGTCACGCTTTGTTATTGAAGGTTGTGGCCTACTTTCTATGTACATTTTAAACCAAAATAAACTATTTATAACGGACCGATTTAGTGCAGCAAACGAGACATTTTTAATTAGAAGGCATATTACAATATTTTATAAAATCGTTCAGGACAGCAAAACCAGGATGAAATGAATTTACAACATCAAATGCATATTTTATATATTTCATAAAACGAAACATAAGAGATGGGATTAGCTCCACCTTTTGGGTTCTAAACAGTGAAACAAAACTGTTTCTCTTACCTCGATGGTGAACAGCTTCCTTTTTAATCTAAAAGCAAGGTCCTTCGTGTCTGACACATCACAGATCAAGCTATTAAGCCGAGGAATCTGATGTACATGAACCAAACCTTGTGGAAAGAAAGAGTAAAGGAGGGGAAAAAAAAAAATTAAGAAAACGCTGTCATCCAGATGCATAAATTAGAGTCTTACAGCAGAATTCTGTATATTTACACACACTCATCCTCCCCTTTTTAAACTGGAGCTTACTACCAGGAGCAATGAAGCAAACGGTGCGATTATACTCAAGTAATCAAGCAGAATAAGATAAACAGAAATCCTTGTGCGAGGAAAACTAATTGCACTTTGGTACAGAAGTACAGATGTAAAGAGGGATCTTAATACTTGTCAAAACTACAGCCGGTTTGTGTGTGATTTTCTCTTGTATTTACAGTAAGCAAATATGGCTATCACCTTGCATGCTGCCCACGGCACCACTGAGTGATCTTTATTTTATTAAATGCAGCAGTAAGCAGCCAGCAAAACAAGGCTTATGGGTTACTGATAACCACTGGAGCTCTAATGAGAAGTGCTTCGCTTTGCGCCCTGAAAACGACTCCCAAAAAGTTTCTAGAAAAGAGCGATTTAGATCACGCTTTTCAATAAATTTTACCCCCTCTGCCATCTCAGGAGAAATACATTTTCCTCACGGAGGAGGCTTCTATAGCTGCTGAGATGTTTTTAACAGTACTAGGTGTACTGCAAGCTCTGCATTCTGTCAGCTGCAACTCAAGCTGATTTTTTCTGACAAGGACGCTGGATGGTTTTTGTGCAGCCTAATATAGTCTCTGAACAACCTAAGGGGGATTTTCTGCATCTGAAACCCAGGAAAATTCTACAGGGCTTCTCAGTTACTGGCCTATATTTGCTACTCATAAAGCCAGCCTCTAAATGGAAACACAGAACATTTACAAAAGACATCTAACTTGTAAATGGCAGCTGTGAGAAAACCCCTAAACACTAAAATCCTAATTTAAAATAAGGCAGGTATTTTTTCAGGGTTTTATTTATTTTTTGTAAAGGAAGAATAAGAGAGGAAAGTTTCCTAAAACTAAAATGATTTAAAAAGCTTGATTTTTATGGCTACTAATTACAAAAACTGTCAGTAATATTAGAAAAATGTGTTTACACTTTGAAACCTTCTATCCCTGCCTCCAGTCTGGTGACATGTAAGAATTATTTGGCTTTTGAGTTCAAAATATAATTAGTGTATATAGGAACAGCAGGTATAACACAGGGTTGCTTATATACAGTATTCTTAAAAAAAATATTTAAGGATTACTTATCTAATTCATTATTTTCTTGAATTTTCAACCATTTAAATTTGCAAGCAATAAATTAATAAATTTATTAATACAGCACTCATTAAATAATGCAATAATTTAATCAAACTTCTCCTGATTAATGCCAAAATCGTCCATCATCTGCAGCAAATAAATAATCTTAAAATATATTCTTAAGCAAAAAGAAGCTACAAAGTTAAACCTCTTAAAATTATCTATTTTTCAAATGTTAAACCAAGGTCACCTAAACCTCAAAAGCTATGTATATTGGTATATAATTTTTACTAATTAGTGCCAAAAATGACTTAGCATACATTTTTATAGGAAACCAGGAAGTAACTGCTAGAAACACACATTGTCCTAAAGGATCTCTTCCGTACTGAGAAAAGGAGTATCAAATTGACAGAATTATGTTAGCATAAACAAATGCCACATCACTATTATACAGTTGGAAAAATAATTAGGCAAATTATTCTAGCTTTTGTTCACGGTTTCTTTTTCATTGACCTTTTTTTCAGATAATGAAATGTGCACTATTTTCATAGTCAAAAGGATTTTTCTCTGATTTATTAATTACAGCCTGCATACACACAGTGGTGTCTCAACACCATCTTTGCTTCTTTTTCTATATCTTCTGCTACAGAAAACACTGCCACATTCTCACATTTACAGCAGGTTTTGGATAGGCAGTTTACTTTCAACTAAAGGTTTCCATGGAACTACAGTAGTATCACAATAATAATAGCTGTAATTTATGCATACTCGGAGCATCTCTCTGGATTAACTGAAACTGTTTTTTCTTTACTGCTTTGGCTCCGCGTAACTTCTAATCTAATATTTTTAAATTTAAATAGTTCAGCTGCAACAGCCAACAAACTCTTTGGGAAAAAAAACCCGCAAGATTAAACATCGTTACACATTCTGAAGAATCATTTGAAAGGCTTCATGACTTTTTACTAAAATTAGGTTCAGATTTTACATGCCACACACATCCTCATTAATTTCTTTAAATGTGTAAGTGCTGTAATTTAAAGCTGAAAAACAGAACATTGTTTTTTAGCTCAAGTTTATATACCACGTCATTTAGCAGTTTATTCACCTTAATATATTGTATGTTTTTTCCGTGTTCTCTATTTAAAACTTGGCAGATCAAAAGTATTGATTTCATGACAAGTTCAGCTCGCTGGTCAGATGATTGCCAAGCCTCCTCTGCATGTGAATTCCCCAAAGCCTGCCTGTTGAGATGTGCATCTGATTGAGCCATGCCTCAGTAATACGGCTTGACAACATGCAAGGAGTTGCCATGTTTCCTTTGCAGCCTTAATGCACTTTACTGAAAATTCTCCTAACTCAAGACTGGTTAGCAAGGGGAAACATTTAAGAGGTATATTCCAAAATGAAATCAAACGGCACTTTATAGCAGATACCCAATTGGAGGGTAGGCCGCTAAGTGCCCTAGAAACACTCAGGGCAGACTTTTTGCATTGCTAAAGATGGAACTTACCGTGGTAATCCTTGTATAATGGATTGGTTTCTCTCTCGGAGCCAATAAATGATTCAAGACCAACTACCGTATCTGACAAGTTTGTTACACGTTCCATAATTGCTTTATTCTGTAAGACATGGAAACAAAATACACATCCTATGTGATGAAAAAGGTAATTAATGTCCGTAGAGTAAGCCCTGCTCTTCTCAGTGACAAACTGGAGAAAAAATAGGTCATCAATGCTTAGAAGTTACATTAGAGGGCTTTTTTCTTTATAAAAAAAAGGACAACATTTCTGTCTAAAGAAAACATACATCTGACAAACAGAAACCCTAAAAGGGCCAACTCAGGACTAAATTAGTATTTTCCTATTTCTTCATAACATAAGCATTTGGTCACATGAGATATATTTACAAACTATGTGGCAGTTACGCACCTCTCATTGATTTCTACTATGGGTCAGATGCCCAATTTTGGTTTGTGTTCTGAAAACCTTGGTTTTTTTTAATACTCTAAGGCATATTTTGAGGAAGCACAACCTACACAATTATACATTTTGGTCATCCATCAAACAAGATGGAAAGACAAAGCATTTTCTCCAGCATTTTTCCTCTCTACACAATATATGAATCTAGAGCTTCAAGTTGCATTCTCAATATATTTGTGATTTATAAGTGATGCCTTATGTCTTGTGCAACAATGTACTGTCATGTGCCTTAAACAAGCTGTTTTCTGCATAGTTTTCTTGACTTAGTTTTATCTAGCAGAAAGCAACATTCAAAGGTCACAACAAATCTTCAGAGGTAGCTCGGGATAAAATGTTCTTAAATGCTTTGATGATGTCAGTATTTAACGAGAAAAAAAAAAAGGAAATAAATTTGTGCTAAAAAGCACTTTAAGATAAGTAGTAGTTATTTTAAAGCTGCCTGGACAGCTGGCATGCTCTTATCCTTGATGGCTGTAGCTGCTATACCTATCATACCTTTAGGGGTATCAAGGCCAACCACCTCAAAATACCCATTCATTGCATATTACCAATATGCAGGTTTATTAAAATGGTGACCAATACACCAATTGTTTTCATGGACACACATTTCAGTAAGAGCAGACTTCTAGCCACAGAGAAGCCTACAAAGCAGAAGTGAAAGTTGAACATTTCCTACTCCCATCAAAGAATAATCTGAATTGTGTTTTTTGACCGCTAGATAAAGTAATTTGTGGCCTGTCCTACCCAGCCCAATCTCCTCAGGTTACAAGGCCTAAATCCACTGCTCCCATGGTACCTTTACACCCCCCTCCCTTCCCCACCTTATGGGCCAGATGGCATTAAATCCCGGGGACTGGTCTCTTTTCAAAGCCGCTACTTGTGCACAGGCCAAAAAGACCTATCCTCATGGAATTGGGGAACTTCAATTTTACCCACAACATCAAATGATGGATAATGATAAAATGATGTTATAATACAGAATTTCCTTCCTGAGGAATAACATACATGATCTGAGGTAAAAGAACACTGTCAGCAAATCATTCCCTAAACTTCATTATTATACCCACCTCTGAAATACTAAAGCTGACTTACAAATTACTTCCTCTTCTAGAAAGAGAGAGACAGTATGCTATATTTCAATGGAAACATTTGGTCACATTATTCTACAGGGGCAATCCCATTAAGATGGTATAAATATAAATCTGAAGTAGCCAGTGACCTCTATAAATTCACGGGCCAGAAATTATTGTATTTTGCCAGTTCTTCAGCAGGCTGATGGATCTTATTTGTATAAGCAGAAAATACAAAATTGTTACAAAAATAAATAAACGCTGCCAATTTCTGGAAGCTTACCTGAATTCTTGATATAGAAGAAACATTATATTATTGGAAAAAATGTTTGCTGTACATTTTGATAACAATGGGTTACAAAAACTGTGGATAGAAAGATATTCAACCATCAGCAAGGTATTCCCATCATTAACAGCCCTCCAAATCATGACAATAGCATCTTTCCTATTAAAGTGAGGGACAGCAATTCAGTGTTTGCCTGATGACACATACATCAATATGTTGGTTTCAGCTCTTCTTCTGACCAGGTTTGCTTTCTTAAGCTGTAGTCTGTTTGCCCGTGTTGATTTTGTTTTTGCTTTTAAAGTGTGTCAGAATATTCTCCTGGCTTAATGAAGTGTATCTTGGGAAATATTTTGCACGGTGAATCGCCACACCAAATGGACATTTGCTTATGAGGCATTGTTGCCACAGATCAGTATCTACCATGTATTTTCTAGTTCGCAGTGTTCAGCACATTAATGTCCAATCAAAGCTGACGTCAGCACACAGATAGTTGTGATGTATGGCATACTGACATAAACACACAAATCATGTTGCCCCATCTGGGCTTGAAAATTTAACAGAGCTCCAGATCTTCCTCCAGCCCCATACAAATCTACCTCCTGCTTCTGGCATAAACTTGGCAGCTCTGGAGGTGAGCCAGGACATGGTTAGGAGGGAAGCCAGGAATGGGGAGATTCAGGGAAAGAGTTTTTTGGCAGCTTGAAGAGGTATTGTTTTAAATTACACTAAAAAATTAAAAAAAAACACAAACCCAACCCAGTCCTGGAAAGTTTTCAGTCTTGCTAGATGTACCGCAGTTTTTCTAAATTAGTTAGTTCAGCCAAACTGTAATTATTCTAACAACATGGTAGCAACCCTGTTGTGCAGGCTGGGCTGGGCATCCATTCTATATCTTACTTTGTGCTCACTGTTTTAGACAGACATATTCTTTTAAGTGTAAACTTGCAGTATTTGGCTTCAACCAAAGTGTACTTTCTAAACAACATCCCAAGAAAATCCATGTAGCTAGTAGGATATGTGAATGGAAACTATATATATGTGTTTAACCAGCATCTGAGAAGGGCAATTATGGAAAAAGATTGCTTTGTCCTACTAATTTATTTGCAGAATCTACATAGCTTTGAGTAATTATTTGTGCGTGTTTAAAAATACTTATTTACAAATAAAGCAGTTTAAAATGTATCTTCCATGTCCAAGCATAAAGTATGGTATTCTATGAACACAAATATATGTATAGCCTGTATGCTCAAACTTACATACGGTAATTAATACCGTGTGTTTCTACTGGACTGAGTTCTTAATGTACCTCAATTTTATCATCACTACTATTAATCAAATCAATCTTGGTTCACCTAGATTCCGTATTAGAAAAAGAATCTGTCTTTTCTACTCTGCTCTTATTTCTTGTTCTCCTCTGATTTCCTGTCAAAATTTTTCTAACAGCCAGAGATATGTCCTCCCATTTTTATTTTGTCAGTTTCTAAGGAAATCATAAACCTCACAAAATTTGTGATAAAAATACTTAAATTCTCAATCCTTGCTCTGCATTAAGCAAAGATAAGACAAAGAATGGAAAATTTTCTTAGAATGGCTTCAACTTTTCTACATAGTGCATATAAATTATCTCAAAATTTAAAAGGAAAACAAGAGACTTATGTTAAAGATCTACAAGGAGATCCAACTAGCACCTGTATAAATACATTAAGCTCTTGAATTCCATGGGCTTTTTATATTTGCATTTGTGTTCAGATCAACAAACTGACATAATTTTAATACTGATTGATGTATTGAATTGAAAATAAGGTATTTTAAGACTATGCCCTCTTTTCAAAAGATACGTTAAGCTTATATTTTGGTAGAGGGTTATATTTAACTTCTGTAGCTTTATATTCTGGTAATTTCACTGATTTTACTTTAAAACATTTAATTAAGAGTAAATACTATAATGGGTTTCAATACCTATAAAATGAATTACAAACAACTGCTAGCACTGGGACAAAACCCAGTTTAAATTGTGAGTTCCATAGATTTCATATGACAACACAGAATTTAAAGATGAATTCAGATACTCCCAAAGTCTAGGTAAAATTGTAATTCTAGGCAACAATTTGTGTTGTTACGAGCAGATGAGTCCAGTAATCCAGACACTTCATTTGAAAGAAGGTCTGAATAATAAAGAGCAAGTAAGCAAGATCAAGCACAGTAATATGAACGTCATGAACTTAAAGCAAATTTTGCTGCATGGATTTTCAAAAAAAGCTCAAAAATTGTTTGTGCCCTTTTTGTTTCTGTTACATTGCTGGATGAATATTCAATAGAGGAAATAATTCTTGATATTTTCTGAGAGATTATCACACAATGATATGGTTATGACTTCGCAATACACAAATACTTTCCAGTTGTCATTACTACTTAATCACCAAAGGATTTTAAATTGAAAAGATAAATTATTAATATTAAGAAACATGGCTTAAATATTTATCACCATTTGTTAATAATCACTGCTCAGAAAATTACAGAGTTAACCATACATTTTATTTTGGTGAAATATATTAGGTATTAGGCCTTTGTACTAGTTTTATAGAGAGATAGAGTTTGTCCCCTTTTTCACCATTCACAAATCCTGAAAATAAAAGATTAATAACCACTTTGCGAGAAAGTGTTATATCGGTAATTAACAAAGACTGTGAATTATAAAATTCTATACTTATTTTGACTCCAAATCGATTAGCAGTGTTCTCACTACATGCACACAACAAATCTACGAACTGAACTTTGAATTTTGGCTCTAAAATGAATGTACACTAAAAGCACTCAAAGATAAGATAAGCAATAGTACATGAACAAATTTTAGTATGTAGAAAATTTGTATCAATATCACAACAAAACTGATTACAAGCTTAAAGTCTTTGCTGGAAGACAGATATCCTAGAAATATACTTCAAGGATTTTCTACAAAGTACAACGCCTTCAGTGATGAGAAATCCACATTTAGGGTTTCTGACTGATTAGCATCTTCTTTTACCTTTGACGAATCTTACCGACTAGAATAGAACTTAAGTATAAACACCCAATCATATGGCTAAAATCACAGAAGCATTGATTTTGGTTGATTTGTTTGTAAGTACACTGTGTTATTACATTAGCTAATTTCTAGCAATGACTAGTATATTTGAATAATTTTATAGAAGTTAGAGGCAAAGAAAGGACATGTAGCGAAGATGTGAGCAGGTAATCAGATACAAGGAACTCATAAAAATGGGAAGGGAGTAACAAAGCATCCGTTGGTCAATATGTTACACAATGTACTAATTCTAGATTTTGGTTGTTCTCCTAAAGCTGGTTTCAATGTTTGCCCTGATAGTCTATAGAAACTCAAAAGTTTTTCAACTGTGAAACTAGTTAGAACTAGAATTTTTGTTTCTTAAAAACTCAAAACATTTGAGCCATGATTTCCTTATTTTACACCTAAACCAGTCACTGCTGTTATTATCAAATATATCAGATAAAGGTGGGTGACACAGCATCCGATTAAAAAATTCTGGATAAATTTTCAGGAAAAATAATCAGCCAAGAAATAAAAAAATATCACACATTAAAAAAGAAATATCTTTGGATCTTTGCTGAGGATGGATAGCCTGGACTTGTTTTTCACTTGATCTAGAAAAGAATCTAATGCCAGCAAACCTTGGCACCCTACAAAATAAAAAGTATGTCCATTTTGCCATTGGAGGGAAGACCTAAAGGCCAATAGTGAAAGGAGCGATGACTCAATATAGATAAAACAAGCAAGTCAGTAACAGTTGCTGCTGAGGCCCACAAAACAGAACATGAAAACCAAGACTATGTAGTTTAAATCAAAACTTCCCATCTGTCGATAGGCAGGTGCTGCATTCTTCATTTATAAAACTCAGGTAACAAGCACAAAGATGTCATGTGAGTTGTCCAAAGTCACAAGCCACACACCAGTCAACAATGAGCTGGGAATGGAACTGAGCCTTTTGCTGAAGCCCTGTCTAACCCCCCGATTTCAGACTTGGTTTAGGAGGCTACATCTATGGCCTTAGGATACCAGGAAAATATTTGGTGGTGTCATGAAGATGATGTAGGAGTTAAAGCCCAGAAAGCCGGGTGCTGAAAATCCCATTATTATCTGGCTGAAAGAGGTGACAGATGTACAGGGTATTAAAGGGTGACACTTTCTGAGCTGAATCCCTGGTCAGTGCTTTTCTCCTCTGACTATTTCCTCAGCATTCAGTAGCTGAAAGCACAAGCTGCATGTGACTATGAACAGTGCTGGGTGCAGGGCTCTTGCTCGAGTCCTGCTGCAGTGGGCAGATGAAATGAGACTGACAGAGCCCTTCTTCAGTGAAGGGTGAGGTTCTGGGAAGAAATCAGTACAAGATCTGGGCTAAGATTAGTTAAGCATCTCCCCTGAACACTATCTGGTCCTTATTAACGAGACTGTCTCATTGTTATAAAAGCATATATATGGAAAACTGCATGTTACTATTTGTTTCTAATCATCACAAAAAGGAAATGACCGTTTGAACAGATTTGATTACAAAATTAAACGCACAAAATATTCAATGCCACAAGTTTCATAGCGCAGTATAAAATACAGCTGCAAAAGTAGACTGAAAGAAAGAGAGTCATATTACAAAAGAGCCATTACAAAACTGCTGAAATTAACGTATTTGAGACAAACCGGCTTAAATAAAATCATATGACTCCACTGGGAATTATTCATTATAAGTAAAAGGTTTAGGAGTTCCTTCTGTTGCCATTTTGCCTGAAAAAAATGTCATTGCAGTTTTCTTACCAGTTCAGAAAGCCTAACTATTTCTGCAACTTGAATTCTTTAAGGATTGAGTTGCATTTTATTCACAGGTGACCAAAAAGATCGCTATTATTTCAATTAATAGTACACAAATATCAACAGGAACACCTAAATGATGTTGGTAATCAAGTGGCAAGATCCTGAAATATAAAATAATTTAAAAAGCTAATCTCTTATTCAGTTTCAAATTATAGGCTGTCATCAGGAGCAGGCTGGCAAAGCGAGGTCCAGATGGGAAACTGGCTGGGCAATAAGAAGAGGTAGGGTGGAAATGATGGGTAGGCTGGAAACGATGGGAACCTAAGGAAAGACATGACTGCTCCCTCTGCTGGCAAGGTTCTCACCTGCTTTAATTTTTAACTAATGAGTAGGCTTTTCTTTAATTATTTAGGATCTAGCCAATAAATAATGCAGGATGTTCCTTCCTCGGTCTGTTGCTGTGTGTTTGCACGTTTTTGAACTTATGGTGCCCTATTTCACTAGAATAATTTGCCATAGAATTAAGGCTCAGATGGATAGCTAACGGTAGAGTTACGGGCTTTATATTTTAATTGTTCGTAATTGAAAGGCAAGATTATGCTATTTAACCTTCAAAATATTCTATTTTACAATGTATGCACATTTTGCATTTAATTTACATACTTCATAACACTACGATAAATTGCTCATCATATTGTACTATAACAAGAACCCTTTTATGTAACAGTAAGACACTATAAAATGAAACGTTCTGCAACATAAACATACTAAATTACACGTCTTACCAAAAAAATGCCATCCTTCCATCAGTAAAATTCATGACCAGAGAATTCAGCGATAATGCTTGAATTAAAGCTTAATTAAAAGATGAAGATAACTCATTCATTACTTGATTCGTGATATAAATTAATAGCTGCAGTAAGAACATTTAGAAAAAAATCTGTTCCAGGATTTTGGCCTACAACCAGAAGCTCCCAGAACAGGAGGGATCAGCTTTTTTTGCCCACTGTTCTCATCTGAATCCTGGCTGAAAAGCTACTCCAGCTCCCAGCTTTCCAGAAGGCTCCATCCCAGGAATCCTCGCCTGCCATTTGGTTTGCTGATTTTAATCTCACAGGACTTTCTTACAGTGGCTCCACTATGCTGAACTGGCACTTGCTCCTAGAAGTGAGTTATTATTAAACTTGTAGGTCAATTGTGGCACTAACAACTCTTTGGAAGCTTTCAGCCACGGTGTACAATTTGCTGGCCTAATTAAATATTAATTCTAAGTGTTACATTCTGTGGCTAAGAGCTTTTATTTTCCATCATCATTCTGGAAGAGAAAGAGGTTACAAGGCTAATTTAATCTTTTTTTTTTTTTTCCTCTAGCATTAAAGCTTAACTACACAGGCACAAAAACATCATTAAAGATGCAGTATTCCTTTTTATTATGATTATATTGTAATTAATAGAGCAGGTCTAATCAAAAAAGATGTAAAATTAGTTTCTGAAATTTCAAGGTTTTTAAACACTACCAAAAGTTCATATAAAAATGTTTCCAAGCAAAATTCCCAGAAATTTAATATTCAGTTATTTGAAAATAATGTAAGATGTGAAATAAATATGCTATAATTTAAATATGAAATAGTTTTACACAAAATTGTTGTTCTTTGTTCTGAAGTACAACAGAAAACAGATCAAACCCATATTTAATGCTAGATTCAGAGGGCACTTTTTTCAAGAACTTGTACTTCTACTTATGCGAAAAAAATAGTTTTACTTCAGAAAAACAATACTACCTTCCTTTTTCTAACAGAATTACTTGCTTAAAGCAGATAACTACTTCATCCTGCATTATTTCAAGTCACTCTTCTAATCTTTAGTTATCAGTGTCTAAATGGGCTCAATACATGAGCCTCTTCCCTTCTGCTTCCATAACAGTTGTGTCCATGTCTGGACACTGGGCATTATATTAACTACTTAGTCCAGTAGCCAAAAGATTCCATATGCTTGAACAGATGACTATCTCCATACTGTGATGGGATATTTAACTGTTTAGGTCTAATATTGCAGTTGAAAGATTTAGTTCTAAATCTTACCTAATTTTTAGAAGTTTTTCTAGATATATTTTCAGGTTATACACATAAAATGTAAAATAAAATTGCAGTGTTGCGTATACTCATTAACTTTTAAAGTTTAACATTCGTTTTGGAGAAGTGACTTTTTGATTAAAAGAGAATGTGTTGATGAGATGGTGATAAGGGTGTGTATATAGTATCCTTCTAAAACGTAAAATTTATTAAAATGAGAAAGTTGCCTTAGGTGTGCAATTTTAACATACAATGTGACTGTTCATCATAATATAGCTAAGTCAGTTAAAAAACAATTAACATGCAGGTACAAAAACATAAACATGTTTGAGATGTATACTCTATTTGTTTTTGAAATGGGTAGTTGTTACCAAATCAAAACTGGTAGAGCTATAATAGAGCGGGATGGCAACAATAAACTTACTTTATGAAACAACAAAATATTTCTATTTCTTTTGCAACTTTATTAGCAAATACTATCAACAATAATAGAAACTGAAAACAAAATTACTGTCCCACAATTTGTTTTGAATGTATACTTCTCTGAGCTTTGTACTATTTTAAAGATGCTTTTATGAATGCCTAGAATACCCAAACCAGAATGTTCGTATCTTAAAGCTATCTGGTTAACCCAAAAATACCTGTCAAACTCACGACTCTCAGTATTTATTTGTAGGGTTGTTAAACTGTTTTTCATACAGACAATAAAATGCAACAATAAAAAGCAAGTAAAAAAAACCCAACACAGAAAAATATAAAGACCATTTCATCTTTGTATTTTCTATTTTGCATAGAATGTTGAAAGCTCACTTAACTATGATATAGAAACTATATAACATTCGATCTCACAAATTTGTGTGCAGCAGTTACCTCATCAAATAAATTTGAAGGTTATTCCATATTTTACACTTGTGAACTCTCAGAAGTTAGAGTTCTAAGGCAGGCAATCACTCTTAGCTCTTGTCATAGGAATAAAGATTTCAAACTGTGAGAAATTCACAAGCTATAGGAGTTCACATCTTATAATCCTATATTAGCAATGGATTGTAAAGCACTCTATTGCTTGACTTTGAGTTTAGCTGCTAAATTACTCAGTGTGAACACAAAAGGCTATGGATGTGAAAAGGTTTGTTTCTGAATTTTTCTACATTGAAACATACAGTAACTTATGCACCTCAGTGAATTCACAGCATCCAAACATTAATATTGTAAAATATTAATTTTTTAACATACTGGATGAAATAATGAAAATACCTTGCTAAACAGAACTTCAGACTCTGAGGACAGGTTCTGTAACAAGACTTATTCATAGTGACTTTTCATTAGTCAATTAATTTCCCTTGGCACATGCTGACTAATATGGTTGTTAGTCCTTACCAGTAATACAGCTTCAAGTTCAAAATAAACGGTGGCTTTAATAAAAGTGTTATGCTTTCTCCCAGTGAAAACAATATCCTACTAAAAAATATTACTTAAGTGATAAATAATTGGGAAGAATAGGAACAGAATTACAAACATTATTTAGTAGTTTGGGGGAAAGATGTTTTGGATTTACCAATGATAGATATCTAGTAAATAAAGAAAAAGAAGAAAAAACATAGGAAAATATTTAAAATGCTGATTTAGGGCTTTGCTACTATAAAACAGTGACATTAAAGTCCTTTAAGTCACACTCGGTAGCACAAAAAGGTGGGTTTTTTTTTTTGTAAATTAGGTACTAAACTGCATAGATTATCAACATATAGAAGAGTCCTTACTTGTTTCTATAATATTCCTTAAATTTGGAAAGTGTTAACAACAAATGAAAACCCTTTTCAGTTTGCCCTCCTTGATCAATGATAGATTTAAAAAATGGAAGTAATTTTCCCTTTTCAAATTCACCATCTGATTTCATAGGCACAATGCGTCTTCAAGAAGCAGTAAAAAGACTTGAAAAATAACCTTCCATCAACTATTTTAATCATACTCATAAGTATCTCAATATTTATTACCTGACAGACAGTGTAAGATAAGAATATGTTCAATTGGTAGAAAATATCAATCAAGTAAAACTTGTCACACATCATCTGAATAAAATTCATAATTGGATAAGTTTTTCGTGTCATTTTCTTGAAACCCTCTTCCGAATAAAGGATTCCTATTTTTGTGGTTGACAAAAGAGAATGTCTTTTTTCTTCATGCACTGTTTGCACTAGAAGTTTCATCCATAAAACACAAAGAATCTGTGTTTAGTGGACATCAGTTTCTTTAAATTATTCTGAAAAAACTCTATACGCATCCAGACTTTTTGTAAATTTGCATCTTTACCAAAATACAGTCTTACAGAACACTGTGAAGACATTCAGTGTCCATCAAACTGGGTGAATGAGCATCATCTTTGGACAAATGCAATTCACAGATATTAAATCCAAGACAATGAATGGCGAGAATAATGAAAGAGCCACCTTTCCCTCTGTGTACCACAGAGGGAAAAGCATCAAGAATAAAATCACTGTTTTAATGTTCAGTAGTCATCAAAGAGACAAAGCAGATATTAGAGTAGGAAAAGTGAACAAACAATAATAACATTATTGTATTATGTTACTGTAACAAAGTAAAATATGATTAAAAGAAAAGTGACTGTTTAAAACCAGATTAAGGAGGCAGAAGGAGAAAAAATACAATAAATCAGAACACAGAAAAGATCAAATAGGGAGCTTCATTTTATTGTCTCCTAAGCCAGGAACAAAGATATAATTTATGAAAAGTAAAGGCAAAATTAAACTTTCTGGAAAAGGAAGAAAACAGGTATATTTAATTTGTGGAACCTCCTGTCACAGTAGAACATGCGAAGAACTTTTCAAAATACATTAAAAAAACGGTTCTCAAAAAATATTATATTTATACAAGCATTATTATAATATTCATACACATATTTGTATCACATACATGTAAAACAATATAACTAGTGTGGGTTGAAAAGACATTCTCCTTCTTGAAAATCAGTACTACCAATTTGTTAGTTTTATTTCTTCTTTACTTTAGTAGCTAGAACTGGGGGCTGACAGAAACAAGATATGATATGAGTCACTACTAAAAATCTAGTTTTTCAAGAAAAGATAAAAATGAAACTATTTTTCTGTATATGATATGCAGACAAAACCTTGATTAAAATGTGATTTTGAACTTATATCTACCTTCATGGAAATTACTCAGGTGAAGAATTTACTTGTAGACCACTTAATTAGTACAACTGGGAGGCAAAAGGAAATACAGAAACAGTAGTTCAAGGAATTTACTACATCTTCAGAAAAGCAGTGTGCATTTTCAAAGCCTTCAATGTACTGACTTTAAGATTCAACAGAAAAAGCATATGCTAGAACTTACTCTGATCAAATTAAATACATATACAGAAACGCACTTGGAAACAAAAAAAAAAATCTCTCTCATTCTCCTGGACAGAAAAGAGATTTTTTTTTTACTTTTTTTAATCCAGCAAAAAACCTCAGCAACAGAATGGTGAGTAGCTGGGTTACGAGAATGTGAGCAGCTGCTGTTATTCTAACTAAAGGTCTGTCTAGGGCTTGAGCCTGAGAGACCACATGTTCGGCTGTCCTCTCATCTTGCCATCCTCACCAATTAACTATTAACATGGAGGGCTGTACACATGCTCTCAGGGGCTCTTTAACAGGCTTCTTGGAGAGTGGAACAACTACACAGCAGGGCTCTGGGAACTGAGTAACGTGGGGTATAAGGAACCTTCAGCAGCTTTGCTCCTCCTAATGACAGTTTTCTCCGTAGTTTAGTGCTTGAAGAAGGATACGTGAAGTTTAACAATGTAAAAACATATATTAATGCTCTCATTTCTTTAACTCTGCTACACAAAGATTATGGAAAGAATATTTCTTTTTTTTTCACGTATAATTTAGATTATTCTAGTGCATACTGTAAAACAATTCCACTAAAATTCAAAAATCAGTTATTAAAAAAATTAGATATAATTACAATCCTAACTCCATAGGAATTGATTTAGATGGAATTTATAAACACAAAATCAAACTTCCCAGGCAATTTTGCAACAAAGAAAAAAAAACCTTTGTCCTTCAGCTTGGTTCTTAGAGACACTTCTGGATTTCTTCTCTAAAATATGATCATAACTTTTATTGACATCATATGTAAAAAAAGAAAACAATAAAAATCACTATGTCCCAATTATGGACAGTTAATTCCAACGTGTAGCTTTCCATTCGAAATTCTACTCATTTCATTAAATTTTACTGTCAACCTTTTTGAACTGCCATCTAATATTTAAAAACATTATTTAAAAATAACTAAGTAAGGAGTTGGAAGTTCGCATTGCAAAAGGAACATCCATACACTTTTGATTGCAATGGTGAAACTAGAAAATCATGTTTCTGTATTTCTGAAGCAGTAAGTTCATGGGGTAGCTAGATAAATAAAAGTTGTGGGTACTGGAAGACCTTTACAAAATGCAATACACAGACGAGAGTCATACCCTTATCTAATACAGGATTTAATTTAACGATTAATTCATCTACTATGAAAACATTTTGCATAATATGAGGGTTTTTTACTATGATCAAATCAAATTAATATCTAAAATTATAGGTTCTCTGTTCATTGTGAATAATAATTTTGCTTTTGTAAGTTACATTACCACTTGCAGAGAAAAAGACTATCTACATTTTTTCTTTTACTTAAAAAAGTTCATTTCCAGAAGACACATTAAATCTCTATATACTCTCAGGAAAGGTGCTGTTAGTAACTTCTGATTTTGCACTTGGAAAAATTACTCTGGTCCCAACACAAGGGGATATTAGAATTAAAAAGTAAACTTGTATCTTTCAATTCCTGGCTTTAAAGATAAGATCACACATCATCATAATGAGTATGACAGATAAAGACAGTGGTCTGAAAAGTATTACACTGAACACTTTGAGCAAAATGAGCTTTCAAAAATGTCCAAAATTGCACTTACTTTCTTATCATAGAGTATAAATTTTTGCTGACTGATGCATTAACTATGAAACAGAGCGAAGACAGGATTCCTACCTGGATAAGGTGGGTGGGCACTGTGATGATGCAGGCTGACAAAGATTTTCTGAGGAGGCCACGGAGAACATAGAGAAATTTCGTAAGGCTATGAACATCTTCAGGAGTATCACTACTACAAATGTCATCACCCCACAACAGGGAACCCAGACTCTGAATTCCTATCCGCAAAATATTCTTTTGTTTTTTCTATTGGAAAACAAAAAAAAACCAAAGAGCCATTTGTCAGTTTTTAAACATGAAGAGGAAAATGTCATGTAACAGACTTAAAAAGTACAATTTATAGAATTCATACCCATAATAATTACACTTTAAGTAATCATAGCTTAATGTCAGATGACCTTATAAAAATTCCAAATGGAATGGCATTTTTTTCACTGCTTGGATAGCATGCTATGTCAGACAAGCAAGCCCAAGTGCAAAAGACACCACAGAAACACTGAAAACTAATAATTCTCATAACTAGCTAAATATATGTATATTCTGACACAAAATCCAATAATAGTATCATTTCTCATGTCCTTTCTCTCATGTGTCACTGCCCCCAAAAGCATGCAAAAGAATGTTTTAGGCACAAACTTGAGGATAAGAAGTTCCACCTAAACGTGAGGAGGAACTTCTTTACTGTGAGAGGGGTGGAGCACTGGAACAGGCTGCCCAGAGACACGGTGGAGTCTCCTTCTCTGGAGACATTCAAAGCCCGCCTGGACACGTTCCTGTGCAACCTGCTCTAGGTGGAGCAACTCCGGTGGGGAGGCTGGACTAGACGATCTCCAGAGGTCTCTTCCAACCCCGTATGATTCTATGATTCCCAGATCCAAACCAGCGTGCTGGAAAGGCCCGAGAGGAATCAAACACAGCTTTTCCCTCCATTTCCAACTTTCCACTGTTGTATTCGCTGAGGGTTTGCTTCAGTTTTTCTGCTACTTCTAAGTGACGAAGGTCGGTGGCCTTCTCACCAATGCATGGCCTTTTCACTATTTTCAAAGTCTCTGTAAGTATCATTGACATTCCTGTGAACTTCTCCCAACTTCTTGAAGGACGGTTTACCCACAGAGAAACAGAGTCTGAGGGAGACACCAGCAGATTGTCTCTTAAGGACCACACCTTCCTGAAAGTCCTTGACATAAGTGCTTCTGGATCTGCTTTACTTAGCTACTGGCTACTAGAACCCAAGCTGGTTTGACATTTAAGATCCTAGATGGTTGCCCACCTAAAGCCTGTTTGTTGCTGCCCTGGAGTAATGCTGCCAGAGGAGCACTCAAAGGAGGCGGAGGCTGAGATAAAGCCCCTTTTCTGAAGGGGCAGATTAGGAAGCTGGAGTTGTAATTTGTTTATGCAAACTAAAATGTCACGCCTCACAATGACAAATCTCGTTTCTGCTTATTTAATGTGACCTTTCCTGGTGATCTTTGGGAAGGACTTTAGGTGTTTTTGCTATCGTCAGCTGAGAGAGAGACAATAAGCACCCTTGTTGAAAGGTTTCCTGTACAAGGTGACCAAAGATACATTTCTAGAGTTCAGGGTTCATACTTAAAGGCCAGCTTTTTTCCTAATATATCTAATATTTTTTTTTATACATTCAAAATACTAGGTTAGATAAATAAAAGCTTTCAGGTACTTTTCATAACTATAAGTGCTTTGATAAACCGTAGCTATTCATTTCCACGAGCCTGAACTGCAGCTGGAACTGAACAGCAACTATCAAGCACAAACCACTGCACAGCTGCTCTGGAAATCCAGAGGAAAGGTTTTGACAAGAGGAGAGGCCACTTTTATAAATACTTCCTTCTCTGTATTGGGTAGACAGAGCTGCTGTTGTGAAACACAGTCAGTACACGTGGCTCTGCATTTATCCAACTCTCATGGCTCACATCTGCCAATTTGCTTACAAGCCTTCTGAAAGCAATATATGTTTGACAGATTCTTTAGTCTCAGGCCTTGCAGGCCTTTAGGCTTTACTTGGGTAAAGTTAACTTTTTATACCACCTCATAAATATCTGGATAATAGCACAGGACATAATCTCACTTCTCTTTATGGTATTTTTTAGGCTTGGATCTTCAGAGTTTTAAGAAGAATAGGAAAAGTAGAAGATAGTCTAATATTCTTTAGTGACTTCTAATTAGGACAGATTCCTGCATTTCTTGATGCATGTTTAAGCAACAGTACAAAGCCAGGTATTCAATAAAACTATTTTACCCAGATATAATGGATATTGATCATGCAGGGAAAGTGTTCTGGCATTTCAAAATTTAGGAGCAAACATACATAAAACTTCCATAAAGAAAGTTCTCTATAGAAAATTCTCCAAAATTCTCCAAGAAAACTTCTCCATAATGAGAGAAATAGTTTTCCTTCTGAAGAACATCAGCAAGAACAACATACAAACCGAGAAAAAACTGAATCAGAATATCAGTTCTCTTATTGGATAAAGGATGACAAATACCTGTTTCACAATATTAAATCATAAGAGTTGTAAAAGATAAAGCTATTCAAACACCAGATAATATCAGATGTATTTGTTTTGGCCAGTAACAGGATTTCTACCAGAATAACTCTGTCAGGCCTACAAGGCCCTGATAAATGGCTTCTTCCATAATTGAATTATAAGAAAAGCATAAATCTAATACTCTGTAACAACAAGCCTGCAGTACACATGAGGGTAACATTTTAAAAAATATACCACTAGGTCTTTTATACTCTCATTAGTTTGGATTTTTTTAACCTTTTTCATGTAATTTTTGTAACAATGTTTGCTTTGAAAGACAGCAAGAATTGTGATTGTGAAGTATTAAAAAACTCAACTCCCAGCAAACAAAAACCGCGTCCCCTCCAACTTTATTACCCTGAAAGTCACCCAACTTGAGCTCCAAAGCATAGCAAAAAATGTTAACCAAAAACTGTCACCCGTGAAAGTTTTGTTGTTAAACATGAAAAAAATCAAAATAACTCTGTAACAAAAAAGTGCTCTTCTGTCTGACTTAAAAGCATGCTCAATTATACAGGATTCATACTTAAAGGATCAGCAGCAAAGAGCTACCAGGAGGTTTTAAAAAGGATGCAAAACTGACACTTGTATTTTGAGGTTACAGGTAATTGAGACCCCAAATTTCCAAATAGTTCTTGGCAAAGGTGTTCAAGTCAGTGTGAACAAAGAGATTATTGCTTTGGTTAACCTCAACCAAAACTCTTCTATAGCCTAACACCACAAACGGGAATTATTGTCCTAAGGCCCATGAAGTCATGCAGGAGAGTCAAAAAATACTAATCTATGATGGTCAGCAGCAGATGGTCCTATAAAACATTAATGTTAATTAATCATACTAGAAAGGCTGGACCATTTTATCAGAGGTCAACTAAACCTCTAATGGTAGTTTTCACTAGTTTTCCTAATCGTGTCAAACCTCTGTCAGCTGGGGTCACTCACATTCTCCTCACTTTTCTCCAGACTCCTCTTGAAATACAGGCATTAGGTAAAGAAGAGTCAATAAAAAGGAGTAGTAAGCTTACGTATCATTTGCATATTGATGTAAAAGTAGCTAAAAAGATATGTAAGTTTTACCAGTCAGGTTAAACTTTTCCTTTGAATTGAGATACAACAAGCAACATATTTCTAGACCTCCAGGGTCCACAGATTTTAGAAGGATTATTCCTCACAGTACAAAAAAAAAATAATGAAGCATTAATGAAGCTTCTGTTATTCACAGATGGTGATTAATGGATCTACTGAAAGTCACTAAGTAAATCTCTTGAAAGTTCAGTACCTCCCTGCTACATTTTGGCCCTTGCAGTTTTCTCCAAACTTCATGAAAACTACTGCCAACAGGACCTACCTAAAGGGGAGAAGATTATATATTTGAAGGGGAAGAGCATACACATACAAACTTCTCTGAAGTTTATATTATTATTATTATATATCCAGAAGAATGCAGGCTGGTCTTTACAATCTTCATTGTATTTCAAAAGTACTTCTGAAGTCTCAGTAAATAGAAGGGGATACAGAGTAGCAGAGAGGTGAATTTCTCATAGACTTGGAAGATAAAAAGATGCAAGTCATGTTCTGGGCTGTAACTACATTCAACTCTGGACATATATTTTTAAGAGGTGCTTCTAAATATATAAAATTTGAGTGTACAAAGAAAGATGATGCACTGCACTTGCAGCCCAGAAGGCCAATCACATCCTGAGCTGCATCAAAAGAAGTATTGCCAGCAGGTCCAGAGAAGNNGTTTACAAAGGCCTGCAGTGACAGGACAAGGGGCAATGGGTTTAAACTGAAGAAAAGCAGATTTAAATTGGATATTAGGAATAAGTTCTTTCCAATGAGGGTGGTGGAGCACTGGAACAGGTTGCCCAGGGAGGTGGTTGAGGTCCCTTCCCTGGGGACATTCAAGGTGAGGCTGAACGAGGACCTGGTCTAGTTGGAGGTGTCCCTGTGACTGCAGGGGGGTCGGACTAGATAACCTTTGAAAGTCCCTTCTGGCCCAGATGATTCTGTGATTCTATGAAAAGAGGAATCTTACAAGAACGATACCACTCCAGGAAATCATGTGCATTATCACCCTTGAAACAGCAGCAACTATGGAAGTGCTAATGACTTTCTAGGTGGATAAACTGGCTTGTAAAAAGACTTTTTCTCAAACTTTTAAAGCTTCACCTTAGAAACTTATATAAGTCATTTAGCAAACATACTTCTAAGATTGTCTGAGTAGAAGGTCAGGTGTTGCTTTACTGACACTAGCAAGACAGTGAAGATTTTGAAACAGTGAACAAGTACAGAAAATAACTCTCCATGATGTTTAATTTTTCCTTGCTTGCAAGCAAAAAAAACCCCAAAATATTGACAAGTATGATTTTCTTTTACATATAAAAAAACCCCAAACCAAACCCAGGAACATAGAACGGTGCTATTTTCCACACCAGACCTAGCTTGTAAGAAAAAAAAAAGGAACACCAGCCAAATCTCTTCAGTAGGAGCTTGTTTGCTGGCTGAAGACTGGCAGGGTGTTTGCTTCACTGCTCTTTGCAGCCAGCAAGCTCTTGGGCTTCCAGGGGACCTGTCACCGTGCAGAGGAGCACCCCTGTGCAGGGTGCCCTGCGGTGGGATGACATGCCCGTTGCCATGGCCACCACAGCACGTGGGAGAGAGGTGCCTGTCAGGGACCAATTTACTTCTCCAGACTGGCACTGCCACCAAAGGGGAGGGAAGGTTGCCCATAAATCTCAGCAGAGCCTGAACACTGGGCACAAATTACCTAAATTTACACAGAAGTGTTCTACAGAAGTAATATTTCTTAAGCATACTGTTAGACATGAAAGCATCCATTCCAACATTATCCCCCCTGTAAAAAGGGATTTTTAAGACATTCTGCTGGTAACAGTACATAGTCCTGTATTATGTTCTTTGAAGTTCTCCAGCATCTATACTAATTAACTTACACCATAGTAACATTTTTATTGTACAACGTTAAAGATTATTACCTCTCAATTAATTACCTAATAATAATTTATTTTTATTAGAATAATTTACTATTTTATTTTGTTTACTCCAATGGACTTGCATACTACTGAATACAACAAAGAATAATAAATAAGGTATTGCTCAAATTAGCAAAGGACCTTCAGCCCATGCTGTTAAGCTTAAAATGTTTTTGATTAACCATTCTAGGAGTAACCAAGACTACAGAGATCTTTAGAAGTCTGGTAAGCTGTTTTGATTTGTAAAGTTGAAACAGCATTTGTATTTCTTTACTTGTGTTTCAATGCTTGCTACATAAAGATGCACACCATTTAATTAATTAAAAAATTCACCCCACTCCAGCTAAAAAAAAAAAATTGAAAAAATTTGAAAGTTTAAGATGAAGAGTTCAATCTCAAGAGTCTTGAACACATTATTGCTAAAGCAATAGTTTGAAAAGAAAACACCGTAGGGGAAAATGTATTTTGCTTAATTACATTACATTCAGCAATTCATTTAGTAGCTAATTGCACAGAATATGCATTTTACTAATGTTGGCTTACAGTTCTTTCTCACGTGATCTGCATATCTGTAACAGGTAAAACTCCAAATGCACATTAAAATATGAATCACACTCTGTTTACTTTGCTTGTTTATTTTAGCAATGCTTAGAAACAGCTTCTTCCTTGTTACTTTGTTTAAGACCTTCTTGTGTCACCCTTGAAAATTCAGGAAACAACCTCAGTTACAGGATTATAAAAGAGTATGAGGGTCTTCAGTACCTGGGGATCAGAGCCATCAAACCCTTCCTTGTAAATGATCCTCTGAATGGACTGAAGCAGCCTTGCGTAAGCACTGTTCATGTTACTGTTGGTAAGAAGAAATAGGTTAGTAACGTTTTTTAATACTCTCCAATGTGTCTCTAAAAGCTGTATTAAAAATAAATAAAAGATGGTGCAGGTTTCAGACCAAAGGTGTCATATAGAAGAAAGTGTTATAGAAGAAAAAAAATCCAAACCTCTGAATAAAGTTGACATTATAACTTATGATTTGCAGTTGTGATTGCTTCATGTTAACTAGTTCAGTGCTCAGACATTAGTGAAACCTAAAATCTCTAGAGATTAAGATAACTTAATTATGTCAGACTCACATCTAGAAGATTAATGATTTAATGTATCAACTTAAAGTTGAAACCATTACAGCACATCACTAATTTTCTATAACTATGAAGAGCTACCCAAGCGTTATTCCACATATACCTAATTGATGCCCTGAAACAGCTGACCTTCTGTTACTGAAAACTTTCATACATACACTGCCTCAACAATCAAAGCCAACAAAAAATGAATCATAGAATCATATGGGGTTGGAAGGGACCTCTGGAGATCATCCAGTCCAACCTCTCCTGCCCCCAAAGCAGGTCTACCTAGAGCAGGTTGCACAGGAACTTGTCCAGGCACAAGAACTTTGAATGTCTCCAGAGAAGAAGACTCCACCACCTCTCTGGGCAACCTTGTTCCAGTGCTCTGCCAGTCTCACAGTAAAGAAGCTCCTCCTCATGTTTAGGTGGAACTTCTTATATTCAAATGTGTGCCCATTTCCTCTTATCCTGTCACTGGGCACCACTGAGAAAGGACCAGCCCCATCCTCCTGACACCCTCCCTTTAAGTATTTGTAAGCATTGATCAGATCCCCCCTAAGTCTTCTCTTCTTGAGACTAAAAAGTCCCTCAGCCTTTCCTCACAGAAGAGATGCTCCAGGCCCTTAATCATCTTCGTGGCCCCTTGTTGTACCCTCTCCAGCAGTTCCCTGTCCTTCTTGAAGTGGGGAGCCCAGAACTGGACACAATACTCCAGATGAGGCCTCACCAGGGCAGAGTAGAGGGGCAGGATGACCTCCCTTGACCTGCTGGCCACACCGTTTTCTTAAATCCCATAGAGTTGGGATTTAATCTCATACCGGCTTGTGCGCCCAGACTTGCGGTTCCTCACCACAGCTGACAGTTAAAGCCCTTCTACCTTTTCTAGCTTCAATATTTCATTCCAGTCTCACTAATCACCATCAAGCGTTGAGGACTCAAAACTTCTTGTATACTTCTTGGGAAATATGACAGGCCATTTTGAAAAATTTGCTTCTAAAAGTATTCTTACCTGCTCCAATTATTTCATATGTCTGGTCTGATAACAGCCAGGTTGGAAAGGACTTCAAAAGACCACTTGGTCTAAACATTAAATTAAACTATTCTTGTTATTTTAGTATGAGCCAAAAATATTATCCAAATGTTTTTTACTAATGAATGCCAAAATAAACCCAAATAAACTTGCTTTCATGCATTTGGACAGGAGAGAAGACAACTTTTCTGAGAAACACTTAAGAGTCGCAAACATCTCTCTTTATACCATCGCTTTAACCTCAGAATTCTACATTTCCTTCAAGAAAACAGTATCAATCCAAGTTCAATCCCAACAATGATACATTTGTTATAAAAACCTACAATCAAAATAGTTGTATATTCATAATAATTTCAACTTTTGAGATAGTGTCAGAAAACATTAAGACTTGACCCTTCTCAGATATAAGTAAAAGGGACTGTTTTTAAATTAAACTCCATTTACTTGTTTTCAGACTTCATACTCTAGAAAGCTACTGGTTAAACTGATGTACCTTAATATTTTAATACTCTCTATGAAATTCATAGCTGCAACTGGCAATATATAATCCCAACATGACTTTTACCGTGTGAAGTCTGCCTTACTATACAAAAAAGAGCATCTCAAAAAGAAAATAAAGTGTAAATTTTCACTTATGAACTCAATTACTTCCCTAGCATTTAGTTGCAAAGAGAACAGCTGTTGAATGTTATGCTTCCCTGTCTTGCAGGTGCCTGTTTACAGGGTAGGTGGGGGGGAAGAAGGCTTTAGCCCCCACGCTGCCACAATGTCTTCTCTCTCCACATTTTCAAATAATCCCAACACACACACAATCCTTGGTGCTTATAGAGTGCTGAGAATTCTTCCCAGTTCTGCCAGAGCCAGAGAAAATCCGCAGCACCTCACAATAAGCAGAAGCCTGTGTGTATCCTTTGGGATATTACTTTATCCTTTTGGATATTCCTTTATCCTTTTGGAAGAGGTAGAAACTCCTGCTCACCAACATCAGGATGGAGTCTGCAACTACCTTGTAGCCAAGGCCACATTTTAGTACGTGTAATTCAAAAAGACAACTGTGGTCTTTGTCACCACAAAGTAGCATTTTCACTTTTTGTGTATCTATCACTTATTTTTCTTATGAGTATTACCATGCTACCTATAGGGCAGTCAGAGAATATACTGCAATCACAATACTTGCCAATTCCCGATTTGTTACTAACTTGTTTTTAAAAGTCAGTTGATAAAAGAACAAAATACTTAAAGCATTAGCAGAATCAAAGGGTCCCAAAAGTAAGACAAACAATCCATCAGAAAAGGATTTATAGTGAAGAAAGCACTGGAGAAAATAATGTAATGCAAATATAGTTTTTTTTTTTTAATGTAAAAATAGGTGCTCTTCTACTTCTGGATAAAATATTAGTGGTTTAATTGAATTTGAGGCATGCTATGTAAATAAGGACACAAAAAATATTGTGGAAACACTGTTTATAAAAACATGTTGCATTACCCTTCTGGCAATGTTTGTCATAATTTTTAAGGAAGGAAATAAGATTTTTTTTTTATTTTCTAATTTCTAGTCTTTTTTTGCCTTTGTTACTAAACACATTTAATTCTGATAATGAGATTAAACAATTCCTTCTTTACTTTTTTTTTTTTTTTTTGGTTTAGCAATTTAGTAATAGATAAAGCAGGAGCTGGCAAGAAGGTATCCCGGTTACACTGGAGCATCTGACTTCTCTGTTGATAGTTTCTAAGTAGTTAACAAAGGTCAGGTTATCAAGGGTATGACAAATAGCCTTATTATGTATAGGGAGATCCCATTAGGCAAGACAGTTAAACCTGTTTTATCTAAATTTATTGGTAAATCTAGACTCTAGATACTTTTTTTTTTTCTTTTTTCAAAAGCATATAGATTGTCAAGGTAAATTATGAGCATTAACGAAAAGCTACAGCTTAATTACTTTCGTCCCCTTGATTATCAAGCTTTCTCTTTTGGTAATTGCAACCAAACAAGAAGGACAGAAGGAAAGCAAGAGAGGTAGAAAGTAAGCCTTTTCTGCAATGCACAGAGATAGCACGGGGGATATTTCCACCTTCCTGCTAAGTACCAGCTTTAGCAACGCAACAAAAAGGACACCAGAATATCCTAGCAACAACCACTGGAAACCAGTTGCTGTCAGCTCCACAACCCCGTTAACCTGGTCCCAGCATTAGAGCCAGGACATAACTGCCCTTCCCTAAAATAAAAAATAATGAGATAACAAAGAGAAGTTTATGCCTTCTTTTGGCACCAAACACCCCATCCCATTTGCTACTTCCTTTAGGAGAAGAAACTTCCCAATCTGTTTTCAATTAACGCTTATCATGGAGCAATGAACTTCCACCCATCTTGAGTGATTATCCAAAAGGGGACTCTGTGTAACCTGCTTTACCAAAACTACAGAAAGGAGAACAAACACAACACTCCTCATCTCCCCCTGGCAATGAGCAGACCTGCAAAATCACAGGAGAGAAAGACTGATCCAAACTTTAGGGTGAACAAATGATTCACATAACCTTCAAATCTGATCTTTAATTCCAAAGGAAATAGCCAGTCAATAACTTCATTCTGTCTAATCAGTCAAAGAATCTTCTGTCTTTGCAAGTCCATAAAGAATATCCTAATACATACCTTGTGAAGTATACCCTTTACACAGTCATGAAATAGTTTGCAAACATCCCATAATACATGGGCTATTAATGTAAATTATTTCAATATTGAACTATCACCTTTCTTAAAAATGCCTCCTGATTTTTGAAGGATCTGTCAGTTTTCAGTGTTTCTTTTGATAAGTTAAATAGACTAAAAAATGTATTTTTAGAGATTTTCTGAATTTCAAGCAATTTTTGTAACTTTTTTTTAAGTTTCTGTGGGACTATCTGTACTTTTTTGAGGTACTGTCAGCCTAATGGACTGCAAAGCTTTTGCGATCCTATATAGATAATTAGCATCATGCAAGCAGGTGGTTTTTTTTGGCTATGCATCTGAGACTATAGTCTGAGAACCTTATGTTTAAGAAATTACATTCTCTAAGTGGAGATATGCTCACCAGCAATGTCCATGCTCCTACTTCCCGGTAACACAGGGTAACAGAGGTTAGCTCAAGCTTTTAGTGGGACTTGAAGGCAATCAAAAATGAAGTCTAATATAAATTGTTGACTTCATTGGAATGGTTAACTGTGACTATCATATTACTTTCTTTCAAATCTCTGTCTCGGTAATCAAGAGAACAGAATTTTTTACTATTCTATGATACAATGAAGTTAGCTTTAGAAGCCAGAAGCATTACATTGATATTCCAAACATTAATACTAAGAAAATAATATTCTTTCCCTCCGCCTTTTATAAGCTTTCTTTAATGAAATCATCCTGACAAGACTGTGCGCTTGTTTTCTTTCCTTGAAAAAGTAATGTTTCCTTCAGAATTTCATTACAACATCTGTAAGAAATACACTACAAGCCTGTTGGGTTTCTGTAAAAGCAAACATTTTGAGAGCAGTGAAATAATTGGTAACATTCATACTTAGTATTGGATTTAATACACTATGACTAATGTGTATTAAAGAATCACAGAAGATAGGGATGAAAAGGACCTCAAGAGGTCACTTAGTCTATCTTCTTGCCCCAAGGCAAGATGAACTACATCTAAACCATCTCTGACAGATATTTACCTAACTTGTCCTTAGAAATTTTCAATGATCAAGATTCTACAATACTCCCAACCTGTATCTGCAAGGCAACTTCTCATGCTAATCATTAGAAAAATATCTCCTTATTTCCAGCCTGTATCTCTACCACTACAGTTTACTGCTTGTCCCACCTTCAGCAGACAACAGTTACTACTCTCTGTATGTCAGTTTTTAATGTGCTTCAAGACTCTACTTAGATGCTTAGAAACTACCCTAGAACTTTAAAAATAGATCACATTATTTTTTCTGGTATTTTTCACAGCACAGATGTTATCCCATGGACGTCTTCACCTTCTTCTCTCCTTAAAGACAGGCATTGCTTCAGCCTTTTTGACTTTGTGGAACTTTGACAATTCTTTACATTTTACCAACAAAAGTCAGTAGTTTGTATTTTCTGCCATGGTCTTTCCTTACGTAAATTGGGTACTCCAATTTGCTGATATTAACTGTGCTAGGTGCAGATCAATTCGAAGATCGGGGTAATTGGAGAAGCAGCTTTTCTCCACTTCCATGATTTTTTAAGAACTCCAGTAATACAACACTGATGAACAGAAGCTGAAATTCTAATTCAATTTAACTATGTGTCAACACTGACTGACTAATTATGGGAAGCTTAAATCTTCCACTTCTCTATAAAGAAATAAGCTTTATTTCAGACACTGTAATTCTGAAAAATTCTTCCCACTTTCTCTTACCCTTGACTAGTGCAACCATTTTAATACATAGAATCCAAAACCAGTGGTGCTTGTGGTCAGGAAACACAATCATCAAAGTCAGGAGACAAATGACCTACTGTAAATGAAGAAAGAGATGTACACATCTCTTCAGAGTTCCCACAGATTTGTGTCTGAGAGCTCACTATTCCCAATGTGTTCTTTATTCCTCCCTGTCCCTTATCACATCACATTGTGGCCTAAGAAAATGATATTCAGAATTGTGGTTGTCTGTTACCTTGGAACCTGCCTTTGCTTCCAGCAATTCTTTCATTTCCTCAGGAGAAGCTTCTTGAAGGACACCCATATTGTGGGTGCAAGGAATATAAAAGGAGATAAGCCTTACAAAATCCATCTATATTTGATCACAGTCTTCACCTCATCACACTGTGCTCTACCAATTTGCCAAGCAAATTAACTAAATCTAATTTGTCCATTAGATTAAAGCTAAAAATAAGTATAGATTTCATATGGTAAGAATGATGAACTTTTATCAGGATAGCGCACAAGGAAAATATTAGAGTTAAGCAAGGCTTGTAAAATAGAATGCATAAAAGATAAAGTCTGTTTCCTAAACATATATACATCTTCATTTCCATACGAGTTAATTTGACTTTAGTATAAAATATACAGATACTTGGGAGCCATAAAGTTAGTGGAATTAAGCCCAGAGTCATAAGACATTCTAGTTAACTAGAAAAATGACAGAAAGGGAGTTAAATTGGCCAATAACAATATAAGAACTTGTAACGGATCTGTAAGATACTCTTGTGTCTATCCTCTATGGCCCTGCTAGTTAAAAAAACCCCAAACCCTCCCCATAATATATAAATAAAGTTGGTTCAAATATTTACTATAGAAAGAATAAAATATAAGTTTTCAGCTTTCTCCTGAAAGTGTGGGTGGTGGTGTTTGGTTTTTTTTTACAACATTGAAATAATTTACTTTACAAACCAGTGACATTTCATAACACAGAAACAAGTTACAGACACACTTGGCTTTTGCTTTTCTACTGCTCTAAGAAAGGTGCTTCATACTGCACTTCTTTCATAAATTTCAGTTTTAATATTGTAGTGCATTGTAATGAAAATCACAATAAAGCATATTGCACTACTCCTTCCAGGAGTTGGCCCTATACACTGGGATATATAAAATTAGGTATTATATACATTAAGTAAGATCACTAGCCCGTATTTGATGTCTGACTCTACTTGAAATGTCTCCAAGAAAGATACAAAGGACACGTGTGCTACAGGCTAATATGAGTCTTTGCTGCTGTCACTCATTGTCTCTTGGTCTTCCTTAATTCATAACTGATAGACATAAACTATAATAAGTTATTCACTCAGAGAAGAGATTACAATTTCATCTGGAATTAGGGGTATTGTGTAAGACATAATTAGCGATTGTAATTCTATTCACAGGATTTTTTATTTTCCTCAGGTGAAGCTGTAGGACGCAAGAAGTAAAAGTCACATAATAAACTAATCTGCTGGAGCTATGTTCAAAGCTATGTAGGTCAAAGCTGGCCTGTCTTCTCAGCCCTACAAACTGCATGGATATCTCCCCAAGACTGATAGCCACCTGACACACACATCTCTGAAAGCTGATGGGGCATGGTGCTCAGGGAGTAATTCACAGACAGATAGTAGTAGTTTTCCCCAGTCCCCACACTCAGCTGTCAGCAGGGTTGGAGTGAACATGCAGCTGTGTCCTAGGCTGTCCTAGTAATGTCTGCCTTAATTGTCCCTGCCAACTTGCTTCCTCCCACAAGGAGCCAGGATAGGGAGCTGTCTCTGTGCCACAGCAGCTTTGCTGCCAGTCATGGCAGGTAGCACTGACGAGCCACACGTGGCCACGAGATTTGTCACAGCAAGTGTAAATGCAAGAATACCCTGTACTACTAATATGGAGACAAAATTTGAACACACAACAGAAGCACGCAGTATTGCAACTTACCATGTTTTCATGTTAGGCTCTGAAGACAATTCTTCAGGAAGGTAAAAACTATGCTGTTTTATGGACTGAAACAGTTCTGGAGACATTGTTTTAGAAACATCATAGTAATGGCCAAACTTTGTAGATGTTGGGCTGGCCTGTGGAAATAACAATAATGATTACAATAATCTTTTAAATTATTACCTATCAAAAGAAAATAATTAACTAGCAATATACTTGAAAGAAACCTCTGGGATTTTTTCCCATTCAGCTTAAGTATAAGCTTCAAGTAGAACAACATCATAATATTTACTACCGAGTTCTGGTTCCTCTGTTGACAATATATATTGCAAATTTTTCATATGGAATTAAACCCTTTCTGTTCCAAACTGCATCATCAGAGTGCAGTCAGATACTTAAAAGAATGTATTTTTGCACATGTTCTAGACATATGATCACAAATTTTAAAAGGCCAGATACATGAAATGTGGAGATCATGATGTGTTCCACCTATCTGAATTTTCAGTATCTGGGAATTACATGATGCTACAGAAACATTTTCAGTTGACTCTGAAAATGTTTCACTTCATTTATGGTCACTAAGAAAAAAATACTACTACATCTTCATATATAAGATTGAAACAGATAAACATAAAATAGAGGAAATAGCTACTAGATACTTTTAATTTCTTGAATTTTGAATAAGTAAGAGGTTGAGCATTACACAGCCTTTATGTATGGTTATGTACAGATAACCATGGTTTACTGTAATGAAGATACTTTTAAAATTATCTCTCAATTTTGCCTACATGAATCATAATAAATCTCTTACATTTAATATATACCACAGCAGGAATTACACATTTTGAGTATGTTTTGCTACTCAATGCAAACATACTGCAAACAAAGAAATGAATGCACATTTTAGTTCCACATTAATGGAGTTCGGCATGCGAACTGCAACAATATTTGAATTATGCATGTAATATTAAAAAAATCCCTAGATTGTTATAACATTCAGTATCCAAGCATGTAGTAGCTGTCTGCTAATGGACTTGAACAGTTTTTGCTCTTCATATAACAATCCGATTCCTTCATCTTTTCTGCCCTTCCTGTGTAAAAACCCACCACCAAACCTATCCTGGAAAGTCAAGCAGAGTAAACCTCAGAGGAAAGTTAGTTTCTTCCAGGGAAGGAAAACACTTGGCACAGATGTAAACCACAATATATTTTTTAATGTACAAACTATAACGGAGTAACATATTACCAAAGCAGTATTATTTAGGTTTTGGCACAAACACCTTTGTGCTCCTGATCAGATTCTCTCTCATCAATGGTTTTGAAGAAAAGAAAGATCATTTAGAATAACGAAGCAAGTTTTACAATACAAGTATCAATCAAACCCACGACATTTCTAACTGCTAAGACACCTGGACTGAGAAAGGCACCAGATCTCAGACTTTTAACAGCAGCTTTGCAGGTCAAAAGAAAGATCATCTATTAGTTTATTTTGAGAGCAACTACCCTAAGCCTGGACTGCATCTGAAGTGTGCATTGGACAATGTGGGAATGAGCTACAATACTTTAAAGTCATTTTTCTGTCTCCCAGCTCCAGGACTTACTGCTAAACTGAGTCTCCCATAAAAGCCAAGAGCCACCTCACACATTAAAAGATAAAAATGATAAAGCATTTAAAAAAAAAAAGGAAATATCTCAACACTTTTGAAAGAGAACAAGTAAGACAGAAAAGGCAAGAGCTGAAAGTAAGTGAGATGTTGAAGACATATTCACACTGCAGGACAAAATGTCTTTTAAAGCTCTTTCTGAAGAGAATTTTGGATTGGTAAATAAGATGGAATGCTATTTTCCTTGTACTTAAAAGCATCAAATTACTTTTCAAAAGTGACCAGAAATAAATACCCCCAATAATTTCAAAAGTTTCTCAGTAGGAACAACTTGGAGCATTTCATAAAAGGATTTTTCTTTAAAGCAGGACAATATATACATTTTATCTGCTATCTCAAAGTTAAGCAGGGTGGGTGTGTGTATGAAATGACAATTTTTTGGAAGAACAACTGCTCCAATTTCAACATCTATGCTTGTTTACAGGAACGATGACAGGGATACTGAATTACTACAATAATGGGATGCAAATAATTTTTGTGTGTCCAGCAATAAATTATTTAGTTCTAACTCAAATTACTACAGAAAGCTTGTGGTTTTCATAAACCTTGATCTTAAAACCTTGGTCTTAACCTTGCTAATAAAATAAGTGCTATAACAATAACAGGAAAGAATACAGACATACCAGACATGGCCATGTATTTATAGTTAGCTTTCTGAAAGCAACCACACTATGTATTTCCACAATTTTATTTCATGCTTCTGCTTACCAAAAATGTATTAAAACTCTTAAGATTAATTACAATAATTTGATATAGAGTAAATATTTGATACAGAGTAAATATTTTGAAGTGTTTGATTAGTGAATGTTAGGTCTGGCCAGTTGTCAGAGAATATAAATATTAATAATAATAATATATCTTTCCTACAGAAAAAATAGAATAACCAAACTAGCCCCAAACTTTTCAGTAAAGCAAATAATTAGTTTTTAATTAAAAATCCCACAAAATTGCTCATGTATATCTAGTCGTAAGAAGAGATCAGTTTTACTCAAAAAAAAAAGAAAAGCTCATTCTCTAAGTCAGTGTTCCAATTCATTTATCAGCACCCAATTTTTAAAGAAGGAAGTCCAACAAAACATAGCCTATAAAAATCTAAACACTTCTCATATAAAAATGTAACTTTATTCAAAATGAGGATTCTGAAAGCAATTTAAACAGGGGCTGTTCTTTGGCCTATAATCTATTCTTTATCCGGATTACAGATCAGAATGTTTTTACTGCAATCTCTGCCAGAGCTCATCTTTTTATTGTGTACTTCCAAGCCCCCTTAATGTTTTAGAAAGGCCTTGACTAACTGAACTTTGATCTGATGTCTTCATTGAGCAAAGCTCCAGGTTGCCCATTTCAGATGCAAATCCTTGCTGAGGCCCAATAGAGTTTAGTAAAGACAGCAAAAAAGAAGAAACAAGAAGTTTCCAGGATCCTCTTTGAGAATCCTGAGGCGCATTGGTGTCCTTAATCCACCCTGCTGCATGGATTAAGGTAGGTGATAACCTCTCTTGATTCTAAAGAATAAGCACAGTGCCTACAAACTGGGTGGAGACTGGGATTTGGCCATAATAAAACACCATGCAATAAAAGCTCGGTCTATGTCAGAAGCCCATGAATAGACCTCAATGTACTGCATTCCCAGGCTTAGCAGGGAAGCTTGCAAAAAGCCTACCTGAATCAAGTAAGCATGAATAATCTGCCTTAGCAGAACGACCAGGGAGAGCACGAAGCACAGACTTGCCAGTCCTCTTAAGTTTGATCTGATAAATTTATTAGTGGACTTGGAGGCTCAAGCCTGCTCTTTCCTGGATGCCCGTTTTGCACGAGGAGAGATACCCCAAATTGTCAGTGAGCAGAGCAGTGCTTTTATGCCACCGTCTGCTCTTAATGTTTCTAATTGCAATACTAATGTGCTAGAAATCTCAGATTTAGGATGAATCAAGGCAGAAAATTGATTTCATGCTGTGACAGTTTATATATTGCCCCAAGAACATAAGCAGTTCATTCAAAAAAAAAAAAAATCCTCACCCAAAACCCCACACTGTCTTTTGCATTGCAAAATAGGCTATCTATATACTCAAAAGTTTAAATTAAATTAACCTCTGATACAGAGAAAAGTAACAAACTGGCAAAGGCACATCAAGAGCAACATGACCTGTTACTCTGACAGATTTCTTGCAAATCTACTGTCTTTTTCTGCTGTATAAAGTTTTTATATGTAAAGAGAAACTGTGATAGTTATGAAGAGCCGTAAATGAAATACCAGGCATAGGAATGAAAATAAGATACCTAGCTAGTCTGTGCCAGGCCTAATAGATGGGAAAGGAATATCTGAACTATTAACAAAAAAAATCTTTTATTACTTACAAATAAAAACTAAATTAGGCATGAAAAATGCCAAAAAGACAGCCTTTACTCAGACTCCTTACTTCATGTAAAGCCAGATATGGGATGGGAAAGTCTTCTGCTAACATATTGAGCATTTTATTATATCTTTCATAATTATATTTCAATAATCAATGACAAGTAAATTATGTATTGGAGAGAAATATTACACTAGTGGATGAAGTGATTACTCCTATGAAGTTACAAGGGATGAGCACACACCAAACTGGATTATTTATGTTTTTTCTTATCTTGTTAGAACATCAACACACATTCATTAACGACGTGCAATTGTTTCCCTATCAGCGTAAAAGGAATTCGGCTAGATTTTAAACCAGACCAATTATTTTGGGGATGGTTCAGGGTGGCAGAAGTGAACTCCACAATAATAGAATTGATGAGATTGTATGATTACCCTGGAGGCTGTTTGATTTGGCATGTCACCATATATAAGTCTTTTCTGACACAACTATATAGCCATGTCTGTGCAATTTCACAGAAAACCAAACATGCCAAGCCTTGTAAGATCATTTTGTCACATTCCAATTATGTTTTTTAAGAATACAACTGAACTTACTAGGCAGCTATGACTATATCTAACCAAAATTTACAAATGTAAGCTAAGGTGTATTGACAAAACAATTTTTTTTTTTTATTCTGGATAGTGAAAAATGCTGTAATTTTATTAAAGGCTGATTGTGCCATTGGATTAAGTAAGAAAATTACCAGCCACAGGAGACATATCATTCACAAAACACTAACAACTGTAAACTCTGAAAGACTGACCACTGGGCTTGTTTCTTACATCCTTCCTGCACAGTGATTAGTTTCTAGTGACAGTGAAGCTGATATAATCTCAAGTGCTTGCTTTAGTTGTTATGCACACGGATAAGCAGGTCAACAGCTTGCTTGACACAGCACTTTCACTGCAGAGATCTAGTAAGTACCATTGATTAAACCTACTTAAGTAATTTGTGTACAACTAAAATTTGGGCAAAGTTTGTAAGTGACCAAATTCATAAAAAGCTGTCTCAATTTGAAAATACTCATTGAAAAATCCCATGGTACTTTAATGATTTTTACTTTCAAGTTATTATCGTGTGATTAAACTTCACAGTTTCAGCAAACTTTCAAATTTCCTTTCTCTCTGTATCTCTAGTAAGCAAAAATATAGAGGTGTATGATAATTTACCCTCAGGAGGCAATCCTGTAACACTGTCCATTAGGACTTCTGTTGTCTAGATTCTACTAAAAAGCATCTGGTCTGAAAATTAATTTTGACTGTAAATGGGAAAAAAGTATGAAATACTGATTACCTCCATTTTTGGTAAATTTTGGTAGCGCCAGGCTATTTTCATAGAATCCTGAAATTCCTCAGACTTAACATCTGTTGTTGCTTCTCCCAATTCGTTTCTGTAGGTATCATCAAGCAAAGGGGCTGGAAGTTCCTACAGGTGGACAGTGAAAGAATGTCAGTTATTGACAGAAGAAATGGCAGTTCAGATTTTTATCTCTTCCAAAAAAAAAAAAAGTTAGCCAATACAGTAACCAATATAATGGACAGTTGTAAAACCTGTAACAACACTTGATTAAAATTACTGTTCTGGAAGACTGGGCCCTAATACTGAGCATGAAAAAAACCCATGTCATTATTATGTGGAAAAATGAATTATAGAAATGTAAGAGAACGGAGAATGGAAATATCACATGCTATACCATAGGCTACACAAACAACACAACTTGAGCAGCATTCATAATCCCTTTTTTAAAAAAAATCTCTTTAAAGTCTGATCTCCTAAACCATTCTAAGAATAGATAAGTTTCCTGCATAGTGAATTTAAATGTATTGATAATAAGTTCACTTTTCTTTATTAGCTTCTGTAAATATTTTAAAAGTATTCAACAGACCACAAAAGCCTACAGACACGGGCAGAAAATAACTGTAATTGGATGGTTTGAATTTTCTCTTCTGCTAACCATTAGGTCAGTATCTACTAATGACAAATACCCTCATGAAGACAAACAAGGGAGCAAAAGGAAGAGGCAAGTATTTAATCCTGGGATTTTTATAAGTCTCTAATGCAAGCATTCTGGCTTAAAAAAAGCCAACATTGCACACAGGTGGATTTAATTGTTCTATGAAGACAGAACTGCAGCTTTGACTTAGACCTAAATTAGGAACAATGTTTTGCTACAAACTTTCTGCTTTCTATTTTTGTGGTGTTGCTGAGGAAGCAAACAGTACTGGGTAGATATCAGGCACAGCATCCAGAATTGATGTAAAGGGCTTTTATATCTGTTAGAAGAATGAAGTGCAACCAAGTTTTCTGACCCACATGAGAAGATGCAAGCCACACCTCTGAGTGAATAATTTTTAATTTTTTAAAATTTTTTTACTTTATTTTTTGCAAATGAACTGCAAAAGCCTGGTAAAGGCTCTTCATGAAAATGGTTATGTAGAGAGTTATATTTTCAAATTTCTTACATCTTGTTTAAAAGATACACTTGTATACAATAATGTCATATTACTATGGTTGTGAAAATTAAGCTTTATGGGTAAGAAAGCTACACAAATATTATAACTTTAGGTTAGTCCTTACAGCTTTCACTAAATTTACATATTACCAGATGTTTCAGTAAAAAATAATGAAATTTACTTTTGACAAAGTTCCCCTATATCTACCCAGAAAGAAAGGAGGGAAACTTTCAAACCAAAGACAAAGATTTCTGACAAACAGGAGAAAATGAAAACATAACACTGTAATGAAAGGTTCTAATAAAGTATAAATCCAAACATGAGTTGACAATCAAGCCAATGCATCTCACAGTTTCGCATATATACAGATACAAATTATTTGCATTTACTTCTAAGAGCATTATATAAAGGATTATTTTTAAAGAACAAGACATTATTTTGAATCTCTAATTTCTGATTTAATTAATTTTATTTTCCAATTAAGGTGCTATTTTGAAAACAAATTACTGAACAGTTAAAACTATTTTGCAGATATTATTTCCTAATACAGTTATTCATAGGTTTAAGATGGCTAAGGTACAAAGGTCTTTCTGTTTCAATGAAAAGCTTCTGACATGTGATCATCTCAAAATATTGCTCAATTATAGTAATTAAAAAAAAATAAATAAAATCAACCTTAATTTAAAAAGCGAACTCTGTAAAGGAATAGTTCTGCAGGCCAAAACAGTATTTCCAGATATCTCTTCCTTTCACTCACCAAGATCAACTGGCTCCCAGGTACTACCTGCAACTTTTTATAGTGTTTTTTCTGAAAATAAGTGCCAGCCACAGTTTAGAAGAGATCATGAAATCCAGCCTAAGTATTTAATCAAACTCCCTCAGCTTGCCCCTGTTCCAGATCCTACCACTGCTGTAACCAGTTGCCACCTCATCCTGCTGTAGTACCACTGGGCAGCTATCACATCGTCCATTAAACCAAAATCCAGGAAATGGCATATTTTACCATTCAACCTTTACTGTAAGCAAAGAAAAATAGCACTGATATCTTTCTCCTCTAAAAACACTGCAAATCCTTGTCACTTATACAAGTGGCTCATTGTTACTATGTAATAATGGACAATCATGTCCCTGAGACAGGGTCATTTAGCTATGTACACTTGCTTTTATATAATCCCACATAATGTACATTTTACACAGAGACTGTGTTTTACACTAACATAAAACAGAGGTCAAGACAAGAAGGGGTGAGAGGTTCTCTAAGTATTACTGCTAAAGCACAATCCGCAGAAAACACTGTGAAACACTGAAAAAAGTTCCTGCCCTGCAGTCAAAGCCAGAACAAAACCTTCTCACACGGGACTATGGGGACGTTACAAACACGAGCTGTTGCCACCCGAGAAGCTCAGTCCAAAACAATCAGACACACTATCAGTGCAACCCAATTAGGCACTGTGGTATGCCTTAACTGTGGCTAAGAATGAAGCAGATTAAGAGATCAAGGAAAAATGGTTTCACCTGAAGCTGATAAAAGATTTAGGTTTTTAGCTCTGGCAGCCAATCTAAGTATCCACCTGAAACAACCTTTTTTTGCCAATGTGGTTTACCTTTAACCTCTGACAAAATGAAGAAATTTTATTCTGGCATAATAAAAAAACTTCTAACGCTATAAAACGATTGTTGAAACCTAACTACAGTCACACAAAGCAACAGGAGAAAATGCATGACTCGGCACTCTGGCAGCCAGCATTAGGCATCAGCTTGTCCCTTGCTGCCCCACAGAAGGAACCAGGAGCACTCAAAGAACTCTCATGCCAAGAGCAACTCTTATTTCCTCAATTGCTTTTCCAAAATGCATTTACCCACCATGTCTAGCTGAAGAATATGTCTCTTAGAGGCACCATGTTCTTATCCCTATGCAAGAGACGCATTCACGAGATGCAGTGAGGCTTAGGACATTTCTGGGACTACCAGGTCTCATTTTCTATCCTAAAAAGCATTTTGCTCTAAAGCAAACATCCCAAATCATACTTTTGTATGTGGTGGCTGTGAATTTTATGGCTTCTTAGCAGGCTTTGTACACAATGCAGCTGCAACCTGGAAAAGGTAGTCTATCTTTGGAGCTGACTGGTATTTTGACAACCAATTTCTCGAGCTCCACCTGGTATATTACCTTGGTAAAATACATGCCAAGATGTTGTACTTAAGCACAAATAGGGGAAAAAAAAAAGAAATCAATCCCATTCCTATATCTGTAACTTGAACACATTTTAGATAAAGATTAGTGAACAGAACTAATAAAGATTGTTTCCCTCCAGATTTGCATCCTAACTTTATCACTATTACCCCAGCTTCTGCTTACCCTTGTTTTCCTCCCATTTTCATTAAACTGGATGGAAGAGAAGCAAAACATGTGGTTTGAAGGTATCTCTCTGATGACTGGAAACCAACACGCATGCGTACATTAGCCTGCCAAAAGGCTAAACAGAACATATAGGTGACTGCTAACATTGGTTTTCCTTAGGATGTACCAATTCATATATCCCAAACCATGATTTTCAAAAATCTTTCAACTAGATCTTTGCATAACGACATTTGGAAAGGGAGAGAGCTTAAAATTGGTTAGTAGGTTTGGGACTGAGGAAAATTACAGACACAGAACCAGTTGCATAAAACTGCTTCCTGGGAAATACTGAAAATAGTGAAATTGAAATAATCTAAATGTTCCTTTTTATCTTCATACCCTCTTTTTATCTTTGTGATAACTAGAACTGGAATAATAGGCTCTACTCTCTTCTGACACTGCAAATGAAATGCTATTCTTTGTTTCAAGAAAATAGCTCTTTCCATACCTGAATGTGCCTGGGTGTTACAGAGCACCTAAGTGAGACAAAGTGGTATAAAATGGGTATATTCTCAAAGATAAAGGCTGGTTGGATGTATATCTCACAACTCTTCAGTGTTGTGAAAGGTTTCATTACTGTAAATATCTGTGTGTGGGAGATTGAAGAGCAAGGGTTTAGCACAACTCCCTTTCTCCCAGATTCATTACAAATTGAGAAACAAAGACATTTGTTTCTAGCAGTCTTATTAAATAATTCAATGTTTGAGAACTTTACATCTCTATCCTATGTAAAAAGCACTTAGATTCTGCTGAAATTAACAGAATTTTTAAAAGAATTTGGGATTCTGAGCCCATTTAGGGTAAAATAAATTTAAATTCTTAGAATCAAAATCAGAATTTCAGAAGAATGTAAGATGATTAAAATGTTTAAAAGTTACTTCCAAAATTTCATCCAGAATTTGGAAATGAAAGTGTTTGTTATTTAAACAAAAGACTAAGGAAAGGAGAGTTGATTTATCAGCCTGTAATATCTCTATTTAACCTATTTCTGCTTAAAAATATCTCAGCTCCCACATCATATAACTTTGCAAGGTTTTGGGACTGACAATTTTGTGGCATCAGTGTGTCAACCCCTGAGAACTGTTACATTCTCCCAGGCTAAAAAAAGGCAAATCTCTCATAAGGTATATAAAAAACCCAAAACATGTATCAGTGCATTAGTTAAAACCAAAAAAAAAGCATTTCTTGGGGTCAACTAAAATACAAGTCTTTGCTATAGAGCATGAATACACAAAAAGGCAGACAAGTGCTAAAGTTATTAAGTGTGGTTTCATTGGGGCATTCATCTGTCTAGAGACATGTAGTAGAATGGGAAAAGGAGAGAAGGAAGTTTGTTGCTATGTCTTAAAAAAGTAAGTTCAGGAAAAAACCAGGTTTCTAACAGTTTTCTAAATGACAAGACTATTAAAATAATTTTGTTTCCTACAAACCAAGCTTATGAAGGTTACCAAGCTTATTTCATGTTTTATTGCAGGCATGAAATAATATATTCCATTAATGAATCTTTCATCTTTGCAATAAAAAGCTGTGCAGCCCATATCTGCTAGCAGTCCAGGTCCTTCTGGGTTTGCTGCCACGTTGCTTTGCTTGCCTTGTTTTGGCAGATGCGCGAAGCAACATCAGATTCTAACAGTTTGACCTCTCTCACTTCTTATGTTCTCTAGGGGATAATAAAATCCAAGATACAATCCCACAGCAGTTAATGAAGCTTAACCTCACACCCTCTTAATTACCAATGCATTACACCAACTATAGGCATCATACTCCTCTCTAAGCTATTTTACAATGCTAAAGAAGTACTACTGTGCTATTATTTAGCAGCATAATCCAAGCTGTATGTGAAATCCCTCTTATATAAAATCCTTTGATCCTTACAGGTTTCAATAACTGTATAATTAATAGTACTTAAGAATTTAAAACATTATCTATTTATGTATCAGAAATTATGTGGTTCAAATGGTTTTATGCAACTATTTTGCAGTATGTCACAGGTATGACTAAAGATGTGAAATAAAACAACGTTAGAGAGAGTACGATTCACTGTTGATCTCTAATTGCAACAATAGCTAAATAGTTTAAACTCTCATGAATTTAAGACTCTTTTTCATTATGTTAATTTTTAGTATTTAAAGGACACCAGATGGTAAGTCAGGAAGGGCAAATATTTTCTTTTCAATAATATAAATGTCAGTTTAAAGGGCCCTACTCCCAAAAGGGGGGAGGATTCTATTTTGATTGTAAACACTTGTGAAGACAAGGTCTATTGTTAAAGAACACAAATGACTGGATACAGAATTTTTCTTCTTTCAGTGGCCCTTGTACAACAATTTATATTCAACTCCAGGTAAGGCTGTTCTGCGGAAATTTTTCTTTGACATTCAAAAGGACCAAATGGATGTCAACCCAGGATAAATGAGAATTCTGTGAAGAGAAAAAGGGAAGTAATATTCCTCTGTTTTATGAAATAAAAAAAGGTTAATTGACAGTACTCTAAGGGGTAATTTGTGGTTTTTTTAACCTGTGAAAATATATTCTCTACTTCATATACACAGAAGTAAACCCTACAGTCAAGTGATACTACTCTTTTCTGTAACTTCCTCACACAAGATTGCAACCCAGGAATGCATACAAGATGATTAGATGACTGGGCTTTTTTTTATTTCATCTTTTTCTGAATCACTTAATGAATGAATAAATAGTAACGAATAAGGAAAAAATTAATACATCAAAAAAGAGAACAACATACTAAAAAAAAAATTAATGTGAAGGGCCTAAATAAAAATCGGTAAATTCTGCTGCAATTTTAATAATAACAACATTATTCATGAACACCTTTAGAGAAATGCGCTGTTAGCAACAATTCATTAACTGAGCAAATCAATTCTACAAAATTACTAACTAGATTCGTAAAATAGTTGTTTGTGAACATTTTGCCTAAACATTTGGGGGTTTTTAAGCTACAACTTATTTGATATATTTAACAGGGTAAGTAATAAAAAACATCATAATTTTGTAACTAAGATCATGAAAGTAAATATTGTAATATATCTCCAAGGATTGGTAGACAGAAAACCTGAAATTTAATCCAAACATTTATTTCCTCTGGTTCAGGAAAATCTTTTTATTAGATTGGTCTGAACTTTTGACAAAGACTAAGCTTTACACTTTAGAGTGCTCCCAGCGTGGGTACTGCTTAAAAGGATTTAATTCTTTTTAAACAGAAGTGATTATTTTTTTCCAGCATCCTCTTTCACATCGGTACAACTTCTCTGTCAAGTTTATAGCACGGTTTAGTAATGCAGAAAATTATATTACAATATAGTAAAAATATTTTCATTTTAATTAAAAAAAAAGGTAAAACAGATATTCCATTTACCCAACATGCAAGCAAGAATAGTAAACAGATAAGCAAGAGCTATGTAATAAAGCAACTAGATTTTTCAAAGGAACTATCGAACTCTGAGACAGCTGCCAGGGTTAGGTTCAACCTTAGTCTTTCTGCCACAAAGCTATCTTTATTTCAGAAAGAGATAAAAGGCAGTAGGGAAGTTCAGTAACTGTAATTGGATTTCTGTGTATTAAGTGATAACACTTACCAGTATGCAGCAGCTGAATCACTTAACAAGCTCATGGATTTTGAAAATACAATTGGGGAAAAAAAAGTAATAGGAATATAAACCTGCTTGCATATATATTTTTACCTTCCAACTTGTTATTCTTTTAGTTTGTTCATGTAGAATCTAAAAATGTCATATTTTAACTGACATTAAGACAGAAAAAATACTTCTTACATTCATACACAGCTCCCTACACGCCACCAGATAGTGAAAAGATAGGAAAGAGTTAGAATAGCACTCTTTGAAAATGGAAGCTTAGAAAGCCCTGGTCACCAGCTTTGATAATTTCTTCCACATTTGCATTCTTCCTTTTGACAAAACAATGTTTTAGAGTAATAGTTTTATCTATGAAGGAAAAATGTAAGCATCATGGCTGAATGTGCTTTGCTGCAATAAAAAAAGTCCTAAACAGAGAGCTGTGCTTTTTTTCCAGAGATTGTACACACACATAGTAACACAACACTGAAGCTCAGCGGGTTGTATATTGTTGTTGTTGTTTAAAAACCCCTGGAAATAACAAAAGAACGTTTTGCTAGTTTCTTTCATTCTTTGCATTCATCTTTTCAGTGGGAAAAGAATAAGTGTGCACTTCTGTTCTTCAGGTCTTCTCAGCTGCTTGGAGGTGGAATTTTTTCTGTCTTCTCCAAATGCCATGCTTAAGCAAAATGCTATATTTAAAATATACTTTTACTTTTGTTTGAGATCTTTTCAGCTTGGGAGGAATTTTTAAAATGCTTTTTCCTGGAGGTTTTTTTTGATCTTGTCCCTATTGTTTTTAATAAACCATTATACTTCTCTATATGCACCTCCCAGTTTTCTCACCAAGGGATGCTGCATTTTCCCTTTCACAGAGGTTCCACAGACCATTAGTGTGGTTTCTCCTGATTGACTTGACTTTCAAGACTTCAGGACTCCAGCAAACACAGTGAAGCTGCATATCTGACACCCAGGTGCACTAAGGGCTTTACTACTCAAGAGAATCTTCTCTGTAGTTCTGCAGAGAGCAAACTGTTTGCACATTGGCCATTTTCAAACCTGGAAGTAAAATGACATCAGATATACAAGATAAATATCACTTCATGCCTAAGTATGATAAGCCCCAAAGGGCCTGACTGGGGGTAGAATTTTGGGGAGTGCATTTCCTTCTAAGAAGGCTATCCTCTGTAGTAGAGGTAGGAAAAGCTTCTCCACCATAAGCAGCAGGTTCATAGATTATGGTAAAGGAAGGTGGTTTTTTTTGAAGGATGTTCTCTTTATCCTCTCTTCTTGTACGAGAACCTCCAAAAGGCAATCTCAACAGAGTCCAGAAGTACTCTGTAATAAAATTCCAGCTTGAAAGCAGAAATTCTATAAAAATGCAGTAATCACAAAAAGTATTCTTCAAATTTTCCACAGGAGATTAACAGATACAGATGTAGAAGACAGTTCTGGCACCTCAGATTTTCAGGTTCCCAGTAGAATGGTCATAGAGGTAACACTGGCTAGGGTCCCACAGGGAAATTGTTGGATTTCTGTTTCCCAGCACTTATAATGACCAGTAAGTCTTCCTCTTGAAACAAACTTTGGACAGGTTCCACGGTAGAAGCAACTTAACAGAGAGCTGTCTTTTTTTGTCAAGATGAGCTCATAACTGGCAAGTATAATCCAATTTTCTCTCACTAAACTTGTGAAAATCGGTTCCCCGATTTTCAGGAATCAGGAAAGTAGTCAGGAAAAAAGGCAAAGAAATTCCAATATAGGCAGTTCAGGCAGTTCTAGAATTTTAGTGCCCAATTTGAAATAGAAAAAATGCAAAATACAAAAATGTAGCCACCACAGTTAATAGATTTTTTTTTTTTATTTTGACTCAAACCATACTTTCACACTAACAAGGAGAAAGGGAATAAAGAACTAAGCTGCTTAATAGCTACTGTATTTTTATGGCTTCTATAACAGCTGGCAATAACTTTAGAGTGATGAATTAAAAAAACCCCAGCCACTAAATACAGTAAAGTTAAAGAAATAGATACAAGGAAAAAAATAACCTGTTTTATAATTTTCTCTTTAAGATTGAGCCTTTTAATTTGTAGTCAAAACTTAATAAGGTATGGCACTGAAAACAGAATGTTAAGGTATAATGTTTCCTTCAGCTTTTTAATTATTGAATTAGTTTTCCATTTACCAATGCAATCAGTTTTATTTTACGGTCAAACACAGAAGTATACCATACTATTTCTCATACTATATACTATTCCCAGTATTTATGCCCTAATAATAAAAACTCACCCTTTGTTAAAGAATATAGATTGAACAGAAATGTTCTCAAATGTTTAAAATACTTTCTAAAAACCAGCATGTATATAGTTCTGTAGGTTTTACCAGAGGTGTATAATTTTTCAGCATTACGTCTTAATGCCAATTTCCTGGAGGAGCTTTGACTACAAAAGGCATGAATATGTTTTCAAAGGATGATGGATAAATTGGTGGGTGGTAATATAATATATCTTAGGCAGCTGATCAGGGCTTTTTATCCTCTGCTTGTCTTTTAGTTATACACAATTTCAAGATAATTATGGTCTATAAGAATGTCTTTTCCCCTTCCTACTACCAGCAATATTTGTCTTGGTTATAGGTTCAAGAAACTTCCAATCACATCATAAAATTAGAATAGGACAGAGAAGTGCCCTATTCTCTCAGCAGAGAGCTGAATGTATAAATAGACTGACCACACAATATGGACTTAAGGAACTGCCTCTATGTAAAACACCAGTTATTTAGAATACTAGCTATAGAATATATTGAATCCATACCTGAATTTTATAAAATAAAAACCTAGGATAAAATAAGGTTGATATGTATTATATCTATGTTGCTTTTCCAGTAAAGAATACAGTCCAATCAGATACTGAAAATAAATTAATTACTAATCTCATTAAATAATGCAATGTAATCCCACAGTCAGGTATGTTATATTAAAATCCTGACTTGGTAGAATAGAGACATCCAAATCCCACACATTTTTGTGACAGGAGAGGACTTCTTGAAGCACCTGAAGGTCCTCTGTTTTAAAAGCCAAGGGAAGCAGTCATAGGGAAAAATCCTGTACTTATAGGATTTTCAGACCTAACAGTGGCCAATTCCAGTCTTAGACCGACTTTTCCAGGCGAGGCAGTAATGTTTTTAGGTTTTTAGGCAGTTCAAGAAATGCCTAAAGCTGAGAGGTGTGAAAGTACGTAATTTTCCAGATTGATGCCTACCATATTACAGGGTTACACCACTGAAGCAATTTCAAGACAGCAATACAAATCAGAGAAATCAACTCTACCTGTGCCTTGTCTGTTAAGCAAAGGAATTGTTGAATAGTCAAGGTAAAAGTAGAAAAGTATAGACAAGAGTACTCTTGGATATATAAACAAGAAAATGGAGGACGAAAATAAGCCGAAATAATGTTTTCCTTAGCTTCCCTGTAGTGATATTGTACATCCATTTATAATCTCTTATTAGTAACACCACTACAGAGTTAAAACTGAGGAATGCAGTATTATTACTTAGTGGCTACCCCTGAAAAGAAAGAGGGAAAAAAATATACCAAATCAGACAACACAGCTCCATAAGTCACATCGAACTACCTGAATGGAAACTCAAACTGATCCAAGAGTAGCTGTATGAAATAACAGCTGTTGGTTGGCTTGCAAAAGGATAAAGAACAGGAGGTAGGAAAAATAAGACACGCGATGAACAATTGCTTCAAAAGTGAGTGAAAGAAGACTAAAATGTGTGTCAGCTACTCCACTTTAAGAAATGTTAATGCAATAAAAATATTAATTTGAAGAATTTCATTTTAACGAGAAGAACCACAATGATCATGTATTGTACGAGTCAGTGACTTGATTTTCAGCTATTTCAAAACAACTATTATTAACAAATACAGCATGTTCTTATGTAATTCATACCTCACAAAGAAATTATAACCCATTTGTTTATGCTATATTTTAAACGTAAGAGCAAATGATAAATATTTCACCTCTAAATTTCACCTATCTTTAGGCTCAAGATAAAAAAAGTTACATTTTTCACAACCACAATCATATAATTTGATTAATAACATACTTTTCCCTGAAGTCTGAAGATAATACTGAACAGATGAGGCACTGAATCTACCATCACTAGGTAAGAAAAAAAAAAAAGTAACCATTTTGCCCAGAAATAGTCTCTGAAGACTCTTAAGGAAATAGCCAGACTTCACTTGATACAGAAGTTACCAGTAAATTGTATGTTACTTTTGATATTAGAAAAAAGCAGCCTTAGGAAGAGATAAAATATTTAATGAAATTTTGTAAGATTATCCTCACACTTCAGCACTTTTTGCAGTGTTGATCAGGCTTTTTACCTTATATAATTTCCTTATAATGGAAACTATCAGTTTGTGATTAGGAGCTCACTAAAGTCTGAAAGGAACTTTTCTATATGACCTGTTCCAAAGCTGACCATGTTTCTTAGCAGAAGAAATAATTTGTCAGAAAACAGTCAGAATGAAAAATACATCTAAAGGAAGTTGTAAAAATATGAAATGATACTCTCTTCCATAGGAAACTACAACAAATATCTATACAAATTGTACACTGCTTCATTGTACATCTTAATATATTGGAAGCATCTTAACTACTCTTCCTGATGGGCAGATGGAAACTGTAAACAGTTGGGCTTATTCAAACCATTCAACTAAGCCAGGTAGTCTGTCTTGGTTTTGTCCATAGTCAAAATAAAGGATAAGCAGGATCATAGCCTGATTTGGCCTTGGGAGGATCTTCCTCCATTGTCTGTAGATGGAGGCTAGTGAGCCAAAGTTAATACCCAAATCTGGCTACTGGAAATGCGACTGGACTTCTCAACATATTCTTATGAATCACCAAGGTAATTAATTTCTTACTACATACACAATATACACACTTTCAAATGTATTTAAATTCACTAAGAGACTATAGCTTTACTTGTAAAAGTTATGAGTCTTTGTTACCTTTAAGATGTTGTCAGGATGCTCTTTAGCAGAAGCAACAAACAAGTCATGTCCACAGACAACTCCCTCTGCCAGAAAATACTTGAACAACAAATTGGAGTAACGACCATATTTATCTTCCTCTGTGAAAACAGAAATGGTTTGAATTTTTTCTTATTTGTCAGATAAATCACCCGCCTCTATTTTCACAACACTATAAAAGCCCTCCTAGAGTACATAATGTGCAACAGAGACAATAAGTAAAATACAATTCCAAAGCATTAAAAGTAATACTTCCAAACATTGTATTCCTAATTTTTCAAGCCAGAGAAATAGTTCTCAATCATGTATCTGATTCTAAGATATGGATGGGATACAGCAATAGTGTTGTCTTTTGCAAAGCGTCCTTCACCAGTTAGAAGAAAGAGTCCATTCTACCTTTTTCTTATCTTGTTGAAGCTGAGCAGGGAAATCTCTATGAATTCAGGATGAAAAGGGTATGGAAGACACATATCTAAATATCACTTTCCTAAACGTCCTCTGTATACTGGTACATCTTTTCATTTGGTTTATGGAGTTTTGCTTGAAATAGAAACAGATGACTTCTGATGACTTCCACTAGGCCTCAAAATGCGCCCAAGAAACCTAAAATTCAAAAGAAGAGAAAGCTCCCTGCATCTTACTGGTGGAGACAGTGTCTTTTGAGGATAAGATAAAACCTCCTGTGTCATGCTTTTTTCTTGCAGAACCTGACAACAGAGGAGAGTTGGGAGGTGACCATACCCACTGAAGTACAGAGGACTATGACTATGAAAGGGAAGAGGTCCGATGAGAACGTGCACTCCCAGGATGTAAAAATGTAATTATTTTTGGCATACTAAAGCTATACAAAGGTATCATATTGCATCTAGATTTATGTCAAAACTGTGATGACTACAAAAATAAACAAAAAAATAGACATATTGAAAAAACAGACAATTTGCAATGCCATTTTTTGAAAGCTATCCAGAGCAAAGTTATGAACATATTCAAAAGACATGAACTTACAGTTCAAGAAGTGACAACAGTTGTTAACAGACACTGTGACTACTAGCCTACTGAAACAAAAAAAGAAACTCCCACTGACTTCAGAAAGGCTAGTATTTCTTTCAGCTTCTTACTTGTAAGTATCAGAAATTTCCAGAATTAAAAAGTCCTAATGAGATTCACAACATTAAAATTTATCATAACTCAAAACTATGGGAGAAATGAATGAATAATAACAAATGAAATTTGAACCATCTCCGATTTTCTTTATTTTTAGGAAGTATAAAGAATAGCCATGTTAAGGCTAGGAAAAATAATTCCTTACAATAAAAGTACCCAATTAATTGTCCAGTAAAATTTTAGATCATGCCCTTTGGAGCAACGTATTTCTGACATTTATTCAGAAAGATAACTGAATTATTTTGTTTGGGAGAAAAGTAAATGCAGCAGTGCAAGATTTCACTTTTTCATCTGGTAATCTGGCTGCTGGAAGACAATATACAGTGATATTGTGGCAGAAAAATACGAAGAGACAGACTTTCTTTATAAAGAAACAAGACGACCCATAATCCATTCTTTGTGTGACTTGGAAACAACTTCCTCCCTCTTACGAATCACATATGAAAATATTAAAAGAAAAACCAAAAAACCAATAACAAAGGCTGAAAATAAGCAAGTTGTCATTTGTATCTAACTTGTAAAACATAATAAAGAAGAAAAAGAAAAAGAATATAACTTTGTTATGAACCAGAATAGTATGTTTTGGAGCTTAAGATCGAAAAAGAGCCAATGAGGGAGACAATTTTGTCAAACCTCCTTCACTTTGGAAAAAAGAAAAAAAGGAACATTAGTTGGGTGCTCTGGAAGGATCCTCAGCTGGAACATCTGTGTCATCCTTGGTCAATCAAAAATCTTGATTTCTTATTTTTTTTTTTATTTACGGGTTAAAGTTCACCTTCTTCACCATATGAGGCACAGAAACACTGAGTTGTATTGTGTGTGCACAGGACTTAACTGACATTTAGTGGAGGATAAGTCAATTTTGTCCAAGTATTTTATTGTTTGTGTATGTGCATGCAACTATACACAGTCTTTCTGGATCATCATTTTTGATATTAGTTATTCATTAGACAGTAAACAACATGCTTAATTCTGTGCTGAACATAACATGGAAACTCCATAAAGCATGGATAATAAGAAATCATACCGTGTGATGATGATTATTTAGCTAAAGTAAGAGGAAATAAGGCTGTAGTAGATACAAATAATTTTTACTCCAATGTAATTTGAAATGCTGAAATATTAAAACGAACTATAGAAGTGAAGCAATGGGGAACTGGGATATAAAACCTTTGACTGACCTATCCAAGACTGCAATTCATTTCGTTAAGTGATAAGACTTATTTGCAATATAACAGGACTAAAGAGGTTCTTACACTGCCATAACCTCCCCATACATATTTTTCAAAGCAAGAAGGAATTTTCAATTTAATAAATTAAAATTATTTACATTCAATGTAAGGGACATGTCATTCTAGCACTAGCCTTTCCTTTAGTCTTCTTACATTGATTTTCATAACAGTAAACTTACAGTTAAAATAGGAAATGAACTATTGGAGAGGGATCTAAATATAAAACACCTCAATCTGCTACAGTACTCTAAGGATTAAACGTGTCTCAGAAAGCCTTTACAAACAGTGCATCTTGAATTGTTAAAGTCAATGCATCTGTAAGAATCCCTCAGTTCTTCAATTTGTCACATAGAGGATGGCTTTTTATTGATTCATTTCTAGGTCACTAAACTTTTGTGGTATTCAAAAGATCTAAAGTGCACCCATATGGGGCTTTTCTGATAGCATCCATTGTACCCTGGCTTCAATAGTTACGTTACTATTCAAAGCTACAGGAGTACAGCTTTCTTCTTGGAAATAAACAAACAAATCATTTAGCACAGGTACTTCAGTAGCTCACCAATTACTTTCATAGATAAATTGAATTAAATACTTTGAAGTATATTTGTTTTCTGATAATGCTTGGACTTACTACGTTGATGGCTAGGATAAATTCTCAGCTGTTATCTTTATTTTCCAAACAATCTGTATTTTCCAAATTACATCCACGTGCAAAAGAACTACCTCCATTCTATATGTGTAGGAAGTAATACTTAAGTGCATTTTAGTCAGCCAAGATACTCAAGACAAGCTTGGTCCATACCTTTATTCTTCGCCTCCATAGTAAAGAGCTGTCCTTCAGCAGCCTTCATTGTGAACCTACTTTGAGCTAATAAGGCACATAAACAAATAAGACTCCTGCAGCTGCACTCTTTTCTGAGTCCAGTCACTGCAAGTCACACAACAGTCCCCAGTTTTCTCTGATTCTTTTTGAACAAAGAGTGTTCTACAGCTAAGTAGCAGGTGAGTAACTAGTGAAGCGTAAAACTACACGAGGTAAAGAGATTATTTACCTAGAAGTTATGCATATTGTCTCCAGGACAAAACCTCTTCTGATCCTACAGATAAGGACATAAATAAAATAGTTTATTGTGATCGTTATCCATTGGTCTCTTTGCACAACAGCATGATTTCATGGCTAAAATAGTCATGAAGAAAAAGCAGTACTGTCAGTATCAGTACAATGAATTCCAACATATAGCCATGTTGAAAACTAAGGATAAAGACTCAATTCCTATTTATGCCTCTTTTCATCCCTAGACTATAAAGGCTACCGAACACACAAGAGACATTCTCAACACCTTGGTGTATGGATTGTCTGTAGCTACTACTCAGAGAAATCCCTGGGTCATAGAATTATAGATAAAATTTTAAGGCACGAGAGTTTAGCTATAGCAAACAAGAGAGCAGATATGAGAGAGGCATTGTAAACATATAATTAGTATAAAAATCAAGGATAAAAATCTCATCTAATCATGGAAATTAATATGTAAATGTGTGGCCTTAAAAACGTCTCTATCATTAACAGCTCCCTCTGCACAGAAGTATTCATTTTCCAAGGGAGGGATGGAGACCAAGCACTGTAACTTATAGAGGAACAAAAAGTTAGGAACAAAATGTACCATAAGGTAACGGATACATATAGATCATACTTCTAACGGCTGCTTTCTAAACATCAGCATTTTAAATGGGATGAAGGCCTTAAAAAAACTCCAGAGATAACTTGTATTATAATTGCTTGAAACGATGAAAATTATAAGAGGTAAAAATAAGGCTGCAACAATGTAACGTCCAGATATTTTCCCCCCACGTACAAAGTCTAGACAGGTTGCCCTAAAGCTGCCAAAAGCCTGTCACAATCTATCAGTATTGATCATTTCTTCACCAGATAGTTCAACTGTATGGTACTGTGACCCAAGGTGTGTCTTTCTGTAGGTACAAAACACCTCTCTCAATTGCTTCAGGTTATAAGATATTCAGATTTTAATAATCTGAAATTCCATTTAAAAGATACTTTACTAATGTCCACATTTACTAAGCTGGAGGGGATATACTCTGTGTCACTTGCATTTAATTAGCACATGCCAAAATGGAGTTGTCAAACATGTAAGTTACAATATTTGGCATTTGGCCATACTTCAGGAAGGTGAATTCTGGTAACTTGTATTTTGTAGAATTATATTTAGCAAATCACTGTTTTGTACCTCTCTGGAGATTATCTTTTCCAACTTTAAAAAAAATGATAAATTCAATTATATTGACAAGTGAAGAGAGCTCTTAGCAGTCAGGTTTAATTGCATGTCTAGCAAAAATAATAATAGCTAATTAAGGTAGCTGAAACTGCTCCAAGGCCTAGAATGTACAAGCACAGACCTGCTTTTAAGCAGACAACTTTAATGACTGACCTTAGCTACCAACACAAACCCTCCTACTGATAATCTTTAAAACATTTAGCCATCAATGACCTTGTCAAAATTAGAGCATCTTAAAGGTATGTAAGAATAGCTTCTTATAGGGTACCCAAGCCAGAATTATTTGAGTGTAACTCACTATGCAAAATGTGCTAGAGAAACAAGGCTTTTATTTAAAAACCAAAAGACCATCCTCATGGAAACTCCTCCTGAGGCTGGAAAAACAGATATATAACAGGTTGAAGTACACAGGAGAGGGGAAGGGAGGAAGGAGGCACTTAATCAACAGCTACACTATTTGTTTGTTTTGAAAGGGGAGGTTCTTCTAGAAAGTCAATCTTCTGGTGGACCACTTGAAGATGAAACAACAAACAAGTGGTCTCACATTCATAGGGAACAAGCTGTTTTGAAAGTCTTCAAATTTCATTTCTCACAGAGTCAGAATGCTTGTTTTACCACTTCTTATAAGCCCAGTCCAGCAAGATCTTTTGAAATTAAAGTACTAGTTAGAATCCAAAGCATTCTTGCTTTATGAACAAAACCCAGGAAGTTTCAAGTTCCTCTAGTAGGTAGGATCTTGCACGACACTACCACATGCCTCAACTCCCAAATTCTCATATAAATAAAACACTGTCAAAAGAATACGTTATAGAATTAAGTTCAACTGAAAATCAGGATGCTCTTTACCAAGAATTAAGTTTAAAAAAATTGTGCACTTAATATTTCAAACAATATTTTCCAGTCTTATCAAGTAACCTGTGCCAGTACTATATCTTCAGAACACAACAATTAAAATAAATATATGAATACCCTGAATATACTATTATTTGGTTAAATTAACCAGATAATGTGTCAAATAATGAAGATGAGCATTTAATTTGCAAAAGGAGCTAAGCTAAAAGTAATGAATTTATTCTTGCCTTAGAGAATGTTGAAGGAAGGGGGAAGAATTTAACCTTTTTATAACACTTGGAGTACAATACAGAAAGATCTTCCTGGGAGGTTTATTACTGACAGCTTCAATCCTGTATAATATTAAGCTTGCCTAGACTAATCTCATGACAGAATTTTTTTGTATGCTGACAGGATATTCTAACAATGTGGTTACAATTGTACCTGCACCAACTTTAAAAATTAGTCTAAAAATTTTTAGACCGATGAGTCATAAATAAGTATAGTTCTTACTTTAAGACTTTTTGTATATAATTATATGTTTCAAAATAATATATAATGTAAGTCTTATTTCAGAAAAAAAAATCGTTTTCAAATCTAGAGGAGAGATTCTCTGTGTTTCTGTGAAGGTAAGTTTAATATCAAATCACAAATAAACAACCAACATGGGGGATAAGTAAATTGAAACCCACCACTGAGTATTGCCAGCTATTCACTCAGAGGAGGGGAAAAAAAGTCCAGGTAAAAATCCTATCATTATCAAATCATTGGGTCTTGTCATCTCTTTCACTAGAACACAAATCTCACTGTCTTTGTATTCACTCCATCTGGTGCCATTGAGGTCAGGTCAAGTGCTCAACAGTAGCCAAAGGTAGATATTTAGGAAAAGGTAATAAGAACTGAACAAGCAAATGTGATGCTTCACCCATGTACCTGCTCAGCCTCCCACCACTTGTAGCTCAAGGATGTCCTTAGCTGGACTTTGCATCCACTAACCTAGTAATGCAAATCGCTTTCTCTTCCATCAAGCTGCCCAGTTTGTCACCAAACTAGAATTTATTTTTTACATCCACAACACCCCCCTATGGTGAAGTCTTCCACTACTTATTTACATGCTGTCTGAAGAACAACTTTCTCTTAATCTAAATTTTGCAGCTAGAACATTCATTTGATGCTACCCAGTTCATCTACTGGAAGGGGCCATGAATATTGTAATGGGAAGCCAAAACATAAGTAATCTAGTTTCATAATCTCTGATCTGTGTAAAATACAATAGTTTTTTTTTTTTTTCTTTCTTCTTTTGTCCATAGCAAGATTGCAGCTCTTCTCAAATGAGTGAGAAAAGCAAGATCTTCATTGAAAGGAATAAAAGAAAAAACTTCTATCATTTTTTCCTGAGTTCACAGAAAGTTGGGTGAAATTTCATGAGAAAATTAAGCTTAACTGGGACTTCCTGCCTTTAAAAAAAATACCATACTTTCTCTCCTAGTCCTCTCTGTGCAGTCCTTCTTTCCCTTGTGCTGACTCTGGTCCTCATCTCATGTGTTAGTGAGCTGATTCAGGTCATTAAACAGACAGAAAAGCCTCCACTCTTTAACTGGGTGAGTTTTCTGTTCACTTGGAGAGAGGAGAGTTGAAAAGCACAGGCACTCGGAACAAGACTGCATAGCCAAGAATAGCATAACTACAAGTATTTCTCTAATAACCTTTGCTTTTTTTTTTCTTATAATATCTATTGTTTTAGCTACGAAATGAACAAGTTTGAAAGTTTCTCATGAGAACCATTAATCTGATACGCATTTAAAAAAAAAAAAAAAATCAAAAAAATCACATTCCTATCACCTTTCAGTCCTTATATCATATTGAAGTGGTTTTATATCCCTAGAAGCCCAAGACTAATAAATCAAAATGCCAAATCAGATGATATCTCCTTCAATCTCTCTTCTGCAATAACAACTGTCTTTACTTGTGTGCTGAACCTGTAAGCACCTATAAGACTAACTTGCAAGAAGTTATTTTTCCCTCACAACTGTGGTTTTGGCTGCTATCCTTAAACTGAGGGACCTGGTAAATGTTTCTTGGCAATGAGTTCCAGTACGTATCCTGGGGTTATGAAGTACGTGTACAATGGTCCTCTTCCCCTTTGCTACATTTTGAATAGAAAGGAAAGCTGGGAATCTCAGCTGCAATGGAGACATGGTAGAGTCTACACAGACAATTTTGATGTAGCCTGCAAAGGGTTGTTGTAATCTGATTCTGTTGTAATCTATTTAATCCCTTTAGTGTTCCTCGTCCACATCCTGACAGAAAGCTGTCTTCCATCAGCTTTCTTTTTGTGGCTACCAAAAGACCAAAACATTCTTTATTTGACAGACTCTTCCTCAGAAAGCAAAAAGTATCTTTATGATGATAAACACTCTTCTCTGAATCTTGCAGGAAATCAAGTAGATTAGAAAATCTTAAATAATTTGAAAATTTCCCTAAAATGTCTGGAAATTTGCTAAACATACAACTTGCAAAGCAAATTCTGCAGTATTCTTCTTGGGGGTTCAAACCTTTCTAAAAGTAAGGTTTTGATCCACCTCCAGTAATTCTTGAAATAGACAATAGACCACTCTGAAGGCTATCCAAACTGAAGGGCCCAAAAGTTATACTTCCTTAAAGCCTGAGTATAAAAAACAATGATAAGACAGGTTATATGATAAATACATTAAACTGAGCAAAACACATCAGAATATGGCTTTGAGTATCTATATATTCTATACTAACCAATAAGAAGAAGGGTTCCAACAGCTACGCCTCCACCTGGAAACCAAAAAAAAAAAAGAATAAAGTAATACATTTTAATACTATGTTAGAGAACAATTAAGTTTTCTTAGTTTATAAGTCAAAGAAAGGTGATAACAGGGAATTTAAAAATATAAAAGTGAACAACATTTTAATTACCTTTGCAATACTTCCTACAATTCTCTATTATGAAATAATTATACATTACACGTAATTATATATTACACATTACAATTACTTTCACAATATACTGTACTATCATCACTGTGGTAAAAAGATCCTGCAGAGCTCTGTGCAACTATGCTCAAGTACGGTCTGAGCAAATGAATTTTTACTTGGATGACTCAAGTGAGTAAACATTCTCCAAATTAAGCCCTTACTACTCACTATCAAGTAATATTCCTTTGTGTCAAGAACCGTGTATGTACAGTGACCTCCTAAAAGGCTAGCAAATTCCCACCCAAGTCAGTCATCTCAACAGTGTGGAGGACCAGAAAAAAATGATCATTGAACTCCCACTCTGATTGCTTTATTTCCTCCTCAAAGACACAGCAAGCATAATTCTGTAACAGTGATTTAAGAAATTGTCCCAAAAAGGAATTCTACCAAAGATGGTGAAAGAATATTTTATTTTAGGTGAAGAGTAAACTGTTTTGTAACCTATATTCCAAGACTGAAAATAGTGGAATAACTTGAAATCAGACTACAAATATATAAGACTGTGTCAGGAAAGCTCAGAATTCCTCAGGTGGCCTTATGTACTGAGCCTATTGCAGTGTTTTGCATAAGGGAAACTGCAGTCTATCTTCTGCTATTACATACTGCTTTAAAAGCAACTTAGGAGCAAACTGAACCACATCAGCACAATATCCAAAGCTCTTGATGAAGTCAATTCTGGACTACACAGATGGACTAATGAACAGCATAACTCAGTCTATCAATTCTCATTAAGCTTCACCTGATACTAAGTCCAATAGGGATTGGATCAATTCCTTAAATCTTTTGCTCTGCTGGTGGGACTACAAATGTTTGTGGCACCTGTAATGTTGATACATAACCAGAAAGAAGAGAAAAACAAAATTTCTCTCCCGCAGGCCAAAAAGCATTAGTATCATTGCAAAATAACACCTGAATTAAAACCACAACAGAATCACTTTGTGATTTGTACATGCATGATGTACCATCATCTGAGCAGTACATCACAGTGCAAGTGGTCAGTCAGTTACTAATTTCATAGTTGTTGTTCAACATATCACAGATTTCTGAGTCAAGATGTTCATATGCCTTAATATTTAGGCAGGCTAACCAAGTAATCAAGCATTTCCTAGATATTTAAAAAAAACCCAAACCCTAACTATAAGTACTGTTAATCAGAAAGTTAGAATTCTTCATGAAATCCCCATCCTCTCATCCAACAACTTGTGTTTCATTTTATTTGTTCAGGAGATAAATGCAAAAGAACCCCAAAGATGCACTGCAGGGGAAAAGAGAAAAAAAGACCAAAATCAGAAATCATACAGACAGTCGATACAAAGTATGCTTCCAAAATTCACTGCATTCAGGAAGACAGAAAGCACATGTTACTGGTAACAGGTTTTTTAAAACCAGCTCATGCTCTATACAGCACATAATTAAAAATAGCTCCAAATGATGAGATTTTACCAAATCATAGCTTGACATGGAAAAGCTGATCAAAACTGCCTAAGTAACATATTATCTCATGGCAATAAGGACTTAAAATCTTGGTTATAAAAAGCTGACTTGTAGCCATCACAGAAGTAATGTCTCTTCTGACTTTTAAATTGCTTGCACAAGACAGAATTTGTTTGTTAAACAGCACATCAGCACAGTCAACATTCTCAAAAGTTATTGTACTGTCTCTTTCTACAATGCAGAGTTGTAACATATGTACAGATACCCTGGTCAGAGGATTGGCTTTACATTATCATGTATAGTGAACAGTTTGAACAAAGAATATTCTTTTAGATGGAATGCAAAACTATTTCAGTCACCATGGTTACATACTCATATTACAATGAGCAATAATAATAGTAAATTAATAAAAAAAAAAGAAGAGACCAGGGGAAAAAGTAGCAGAAGTGTTGATAGGATCAAAAGAAAGATGTAAAATCTTCAAGTTTCCTAAGAAAACTGCTGTGAACTTGTAATTCTTTCTTATTTTGCTATTTTACTTTTTCTTTGCCAGTGCCTAAGGCACTACTAAAGGTACACAACAAAGCAAGACTCTAACTTGCCACATTGCTATCTACAGCCATGAGATTTAAGACCTTAGTGACAGAAACACAACAAACTTTACAGTTGAGAACTGTCCTGATCATTTTCAAAGCATACCTGGGACCTTTTTCAAGCAGCCCGAAACAAAACATTCAATATCAAGCATGTGATGGTTATTTTACACAATAGTTACAGCTCATTACAGAGAACTGTTTCAGTGCAAACCAGGCACATATGGTCTATAAACCTTGAAAGTAAACTTGAATATAAAGCTGGAGATCTCGAAAGTACCTTAATGATAAGAGAAAAATTGAAATCCAGCACTTACCTACCACTTCTTTTCGAAAGGAAATGCAAATGCATTAAGGAAGAGCTAGCTATCAACAATAATGTAACAAATCAACCAGCAGCTGTAGGGTAAATGAAGTTTCTCCACACATCTTCTGCCTTTTCCTCTCTTCAAAAGTTTCTAATGAGACCTCTATCTGATAACACCATACCTTCCCTTACTCACAGTTATTCATAAGCTGTATCTTCATGTTTGGCTAATAATACTGCATCTGGGTTGCAGCTTCTGGACAAGGCAAACTCAAATCTAAACCCAAAGCGTGAGAGCTAGAAGACTATGGCTGGCAACAGTTAAAAAAAATAATCTAAAAAAATCATATCAGACTAAACCAGTTTATAGTAACTGCCATTGGTAATTTATACAAAAAGATTTGTCTTCAGTCCCTGGTGACAACAAAAGCATATATTTTGTACAATCAATTATTTAACTAGTGGTGGCCAAGATAAAAGAAAAAAATAGTGTTTGAGAAACACATAAACAACATCCTGCAAGACATTTATGAAGCATTTCCACACACACATGAAAAGGACTTGAAGGAAAACAAGTACAGACGCCAGCATATTGGGCTGCATCGACGAAGCTCAGTCAGTTGGCCAAGGGGTATGACTACTCCTCTTTACTCAGCACTCATTACATCACACCTGGAATACAATGTCCAGTTTTGGGCCCCTCAGTAGAAGAAAGAAGTAAAGATAAACTTAAGTGAGTCCAGCAGAGGGGCACTGAGATGGGGCAAGTGACCCAAGAGGAGTGGCTGAAGGAACTGGGCTTGTTTAACTTGGAGAAGACAGGAAGACCTAAGATTAGCCTGCCAGTACCTAAGAGAAAGTACTGAGAAGACAGTTGATCTCTGTGATGAGGTGTACAGTAGGAGGGCAAGAAACAACTGGCATAAGTTGAAACAAGAGAAGTTCCAAGTGACTACAAGGAAAAAAGAAAATTCCCTATTAAGATGATTAAGCATTCGACTGGGTTGTCCAGAGAGGCTGTGAAATTCCTGCCATTGCAGATTTTCAAGACTCAACTGGACAAAGCCTTAAGCAACCAGCTCTGAATTCAGTGCTGAGCCTGCTTTAAGGCTGCAGTAGACGAATTCCTGAGGTCCCTCCCCAGTCTCCAAACCAAGGGTTCTGTACAGGTCCACCTATCTGGGTGTCTGTCACAAACAATGCCTAATACCTTGAAGCAATGGAAACTTTATTATAGTAGACCACGTTTGACATGAGTCTTTTCTACCCACTCAGCCTCCAGAAGTCAGTGATTTAAGGGCTAGGAGGTTTGCAAAGATTTAAAATAGGAATAGGGAGTTTTCCATTTTTTCAAAGATGCCACAACCCAAAAATCATTCTGAAAGTATTTTCAAAAGTTGCTATTCCTAAGGTTGAAGAACCTTCTTGGTGTTCAAATGTAAAACTTACTAAGATCAGGAAATTACTGACGTGAGTTTACTGGAAGAAATGTCCCCAGTTTCCATAGCAAACCATTAATGATATTAGCAAGTGGGAGATGTCTACATCTGATTCATGCTGTGCAAAATTCACTGTTTATAAAAAGCAATATGAAGAAGAACTAGAATATTGAACGCAAATCCTGTATTTATGCAATTGAAGAGTCTTGTAAATTACACTTGCTTAATGAAATACTTCTCTCTTCAGGAGGAAGAGCTGTCTCCACAAGGATGCCAATCCCTAATGAAAGTGCAGGAGTTCCCTACCAGACAGACTCATACACACACACACAAAAATATAGAAGTGTGATTCTCCTTAAGGCTGCAAAAGCTTCTTTATAAAATGGATTTGAATTTTATATTTTCCATTATGTTACAAAATATCCTTAGAAAGAAAAATGGTATATTCCTATATTCCATATACGCCTCCAAGGATGAAAGACCAATGCTAAAGACAAGCCTTCCTCACCTAACAGTAGTCCCATCTATGTAGAGTCAAGATGTACTGCAACTGTACCAGAAGTTAGTAAAAGGATCACGGGGCCCTCGTGCCTACAGATAAAGCATGCTGCTTGCATCAGGGAAACACATTAGATCCCAATCCAAGCAAATGGTGCTAGCTCATGTCACAGATTATAACATAGCAAAAGTCATGGAATGGTTTAGGTTGGAAAGGACTGTAATGATCATCTCGTTCCAGCCCCCCTTGCCATGGGCAGGGACACCTCCTACTAAAGCAGGAGATCAATCCAAGGGACTGTCTCACATCTTGGCACTGACAGAAGGCAAAACCAGATTCACGGGCAGTAAGAACAGCGTCATACCAGTGTAACATCTATACAGGGCCTTTATATTGATGCAGCAGTGGCGAGAAAAGACACGCTGAGAGCACTGAGAGTCTTATGGTCAAACGCATCCTAAAAAGTACCCTCCTGAAGAACCAGAACTACACCGCATTCAACGACCAGTCAATTCAGCAAACGCGCTTTCCAAAACCAAAAACTTCAGCCCTTTTACTGCGCCAGTTTGAAAAATAACAGGAACGTGCTGCTAAGTACATTTCCCGAGTAGCTTTCCGCTCTAGAAAGGCGGCTTAAAGGGGTTTAAATGAACGGGAAAGGGCAATCTCCCGCTCCGCAAGCGGGCTTTGCCACGAAGCGGCCGCGCCTGCCCCTGCGCCTCACAGGGACGGGGGGGCTCAGGGCGGGAACCGGACCCTGCCTCGCTCCCTCCTCTTTCCGCCGCCATCCTCCCCCCGACCCCGGGAACTGCGGGGAGGGAGGACAAGCCTGCGGGAGTAGCTGCGGGTTATGGAAGGTAAATGACAGGCAGGACCCGGCAAAGGAGAGGGCCAAGCGGAGGTGGGGGGGAGAGGGGGTGTAGAGAGGTGTGAGGGGGGTGTCCCAGGTCCCGCTCCCCACCAACCTAGCACACAGTCCAGAGAGGGGAGCCCGCTGGAGAGCAGCAGCTGCCCGTGCCGAACGGAAGGCCGAGTGCCCGCCACTGCGGCCAGCCGGCTGCCGGCCGCGGCTTTCCGCTGGAAGCTGGTGGCCCCGCGGCCCCGCGCCGCCCCGCCGCCCGCCGGGGCCGCCGCTGCCGCCATCTCGGCTGCCCGTGGGTTGACAGGAGCCAGGGGACGCCGGGAAAAAGCGAGCCTTTTCCGCTCCACCAATGGGAGAGCGGCATGGGAAGCCCGCTAGCCAATGGGAGGCCGCGTTCTTTGCACGTCCCGGGCTAAAGGGGCGGAGGAAGGGCTCAGGTGCCCGGTAGCGAGCAAGCAGGTGAGTGTGGCGGGACCGGAGCGGGCTGGAGGGCGTGGGGTGCCGCTTCGGCGGGGGGCCCCGGGGCTGAAGGGGGCCGGTAGCGGGAGGAAGCTGCCGCGTCTCGTCGCCGCCCTAGCGCAGGGCTGGCGTGAGGAGACGTGGGTAGTGCGGGACCGGTAACTCGGCCGCGCTGCGGAGGGGGCACCCTCCCCACACACCTCTTTCTTCTCATGGGGCCTCAGTGAGGTAAAGAGCCGTGAAGGGAAAGAGGCTTGTCTGGCCCTGAGTTACCCGGGTAGTCTCTGTGCCGCCTGCCGGCATCGTCCACTTCGAAAAACGCTTTTCAGGCCTGTGAGCTTGGAAGAAAAAAAGTGTTTGTAAAACATTCTGGCTTTCTAATGGTATTTAAATAACTCTATGGCATAGAACATATAAGTATGCTTAGAGGAGTTGTCGTCGCCCCCCCCCCCTCTTTTCCCCCCCCCGGCGTTTGTAAATAGCCACGGATCTGTAATAAATGTATAGTTTAAGACTTCTCACATGGAAGCAGGATGTTGCATCAATGTGATGGCTCTGGACCGTGTCATAAGCCAAAAAAAAAAGGTGGTTTATGTGAGAAATGTAACTTCAATCCGTCATTAGCTGTTATTGACTTGTTGAATCAGCTGCTAATACCATAGAAAGTTACTTTGTGTATTTTGGAAGACTGGCAAGTCCTTTACTCTGTATTAGCAATTTACAGATAGTAGTCGCTAGCCTTGGACATGGCAGCAATTCAACTGCCCTAAACTGAGTGTGTGTAAAAACTGGTGAGATACCTGGATTTGTTACTTTTCTTCTTCTGTTCTTGTTCCATACACAGACATTAAAATGCTTTTCATCTTAATGAAAAATTTCAGTATGCATGCTTTACAAATCAGCACTCTATATTTCTTTGAATTTCAGAGAAATCACTTTAAGTATGTAGAAGAGCCACTATCACAAGTTATTTGTCTGTTTTTAATCTGTTTGTGATGCATCTGAAACACTACTTGAAGGCATTTGCACATTGTTGCATATACTAATGAGATTCTAATGTTGTATAATATTATATATATAATGATATAATGTTGATCTTTAACTTAAAGGAGTTATTTTTGTTATTGCTATAAGCTATGGTTTTTGAACACCTTTTGTTGAACCTTTTTCTGTTGAACCTCCTATGAACCTCACAAAAGAGTGGCAACACTTTAACGATCTTGAACCCCAAAGTTTTTCCTTCATATCAAATTCAAACTCAGGAGCATGATGTTTCTGTATTGTCTTCCCAGCTGGTGAAATAGCATTCATTTTGCTGCTGACCAAGCTTCCTTACATGTTAAGGAATGGATATCTTTGTCATTAGTATCAAGAGATGGTCTTAATGTTTTATATCTGTTGCTAAACTGTGAAGTATTGAATAATAAATACTTAAGATATAGATTATTTCTAACTTTCATTGAAAAATATTTTTCTTTACAGGAAAAAAAATCAAGGGACACATTTAAAAGCATGGCAAGGAAAATATTCCTATTCAGTGTCACTTCTGTGGGATCTGATTAATGATATCTGAATGTCTAGGATAGGAAAGGCTTTAACAAAATAAAGGCATAAAGCATAATTTACATATTTTTTAAGAGTTCGAGAATCTGTTATTGGCATGGATTCTGTGGTGTAAATTCTGTATCATTGAGTGAGGAGGCTGAAACTTACCAAGAATTTTCTGCTGTTGAAAGGTCATATCAGCTCTCTGTTTTCTTACTGTATTATCATTCTGGAGTACAAATACCTAAATATTTCAGATATGAGTGCTTGCAGATGGGTGTAAGACTGTTAAAAATTGCAGTGTATTTATTGGAGAATGTTTTTAATAGAATGCTTGTAACTCAATGAGTATCTTTGATAAATCACAATTTATTCCTTTGTCTCAGTGATATATTCTCCCCCCCCCCCATTCCAAGCATCACGCTTCCTTTTGTTACTTTGTTGAGACAAAGTATTACCTGACTTGTTTTTTAAACAAAATATACTAATATAGGTCATGTGATCTTTACAGAACAGGTGTAAACATACATCCAGGGCTGAACTCTCTTCAATTTCTCATTATTACTACTATGACAATTAGTTTCTGTACTTTCTTCCTTTTTCTTACGTCATTGTCCTACATAGCAATTAAAACTAGAGGCTAAATAATTCTTTCTCTTTCACTTTGGAGCTCACATAATGAAAGTGTTTTCCAATTGGGAATAATTGTGCTCTGGTCCTGCTATTTTTAGAATTTCCCATGTAAAGTGCAAGTTTACTGGAGATCTCAATGTCTCCTGAGCTGATACAATAGGTCAGCGTTGCTAAAGGAAGAAGTCTTACTTACTTTTCCTCTTCTTCTGGTCCAACAAACCCTGGTGCTTGTTAGATCCTTTCTTGAGCTGATTCAGCTCCCTAATCTGACTTGGAACTACCTGTCAACTTTCTGAATAGTTTAATTTTGCATCATACCACTGAGCTGATGCAATAATGAGAAGTGCATATACACACAGTGGGGAGGTGACTGTTGAACCTTCCACCTCCTGCTGAATGTGAACCTTGCAGCTATTTCAGATCTTCATGTATTTTTAAATAAAGTTATATTTTTGTTTTAGATTTTGTGATCCTTTGACATATAGAGAAACTGTCTTTTACATTGTACCTTCAGATATTACAAAAAATAAGTAGAAATAGTTTCTCAATATAAGACCTGAATGTTAAAAAAGTATTGCAGTGGTTCTATTTGTGATGTTCATTTTTCCTCTGTCACATTAAGATGATGGGTACAGTTAAAGTCCTACTGATTTAGAAAGCAGGTGGAAATAAGCTATTTTCCAAATATTTAGTTTTTTAAAAAATAACTATTTAATACAATAACTGTTTACACCTGAGTATGTGCTTATGAAAACACCACTTACACCAGTGTTTATGTGCACTTCATTTCATACAAATAGAGAAGAAACTAATTTTATGGAAACTTCTTTAAGTCAATGGTGTTTCTTTTTCAGGAATGAAAATAACTTTTTCACTCTCTGAATGATATCAAAGGTTTATGTTCACATGCCCACATTCCAACTAGGGGAATTTACAGCCATTGTCAAAGATCCCACTAGGGGCTGTCTGGCAGAAAGCAAGACCATAGCCATTGTAATTCTAGATATGACTATGTAAAAACCCTCATCCTTGAATACACGTTAGTGGGTAGATAAGTCCTGCTATTCCTGTTCTAGGGGTGGATTTGGAATGCAGAGAAACTGAAGAACATGGAGAGGACTGCAAGTGATCAGTCAGTGGTCAAATAAGTTATTTGTTATTAGCTGAGCTATGGCAACTGACTATGGTCATGCTCAGCTCATTGTAAAATGAAGGAGTTTAAACCTTGGTGTCTAGATGAGGATGTTTCAAACTGTACAATAGCCCTTTCTGATTGCATCATGTAGAGCTGATCAAATGTCTGTGTCAACTTTAACTGCAAATCCTAACTCTAGTGTGAAGAAATCAAGCCCTCTACTTTCAATTTCTTGTAAACTTGCTGATCCAATTCAGCTACTTGCCAATGCCAAATGCAGATTCTAAGATGGGTTAAGAGGATTTTGGCTGAGAATTCCCCCCCCCCAAAAAAAACCCAACAATAGATGGAATACAATGGGTGGGCAAAAGAGCAATCAAAACACTTGGGAAAAGGCATGCTTGGAATTTATCTGCAAGTATGTTTATGTTTGTAATTTCTCTAGGAGAAGCTGTAGCCTAGGGTTTGATGCAAATCCTAGTGTCCCAAAATAGGAGCACTTCTTAAAGTGTTTTTGAGGTATTTTGTGCTTGATAAGAGGAAGCACCTGTTTTGGCTGTTCTTTCCTCTTTTCTTTGGTTATTGCATGCAGCCCACGTGGCTTGCAGATAGGAACTCTTTGGACCTGAGTGCATGCTGAGGCTGTATTGCTTGAGCAGCATTTCTCAACAAGATGGTGTTACTGATGTACACGTTTTAGATTCCTTGATTTCAAGTGGCTGGTTTTGCTACATCTTAATGGTGTCTTGTAAGATTCAGTGTATGCTCTTGTCATTTTGTGGCAATGGGCAAAATGCTGTCCATTTTTGCCCATTTTATTCCAGTTTGGAATAAAACACTTCAGTGAGTTTTGTTCCAAAACCATATGTCTGCCTGATCAGTTTTGGGTAATATATTTTTCTGTTGAGCTCACGCTTGGGATAGAAAACTAGAAAACTGCATCCTAGTGGCAGTTCTAATTCATAATCTTATTAGCATCTGCCGTTACACTGCCAAGCTGCTTCCCTCATCGGTTCTGGAATGTGATGGTATTAGACTGTACTGATTAAAGTTTTATAGTGACCAAATCAGATTAGCTATCGAGTCACCTGACTAGGTAAGGCTCCCGGTCATGTGATCCAGTGCCCTGCTGAGCTCCCACTGGGAGCCGAAACAAGGTAGTTTGCTTTTGAGATGTTCTTAAGTATCTAACAGCGTGAGCCACGGATTATGGCTGCAAAGAAGATGGCTTCATTTTCGTGATCTTTGAACTAGCTAGAATGGGATCAGTTTGAAAGTGCGGGATCTTCGGGCCGTGAGCCAACAACTGGAAAGAATGTCTAATCCTGGAAGCTCTGACACCAAAAGACCTGAGGGTTTTTTTTTTTTTTTCAGTATGAGAAAGCTTAAAGACAACTTATCTAATCAGTCTGTGGAAAACGTGAAGATTAGTGAGAGAGTTTAAGACATACCAGCTATATGATATTATATAAAACATGATTTTCTTCAGACTCTGGATGTTACTTAAAGGCATCCCTGTGGCTGGATTGAACAACAGTGATACAAATGTAAACCTGCATCGAATTTAAAAGAGCTCTTTTAAAATAGAATAAATTAGGAGACATGAGTTTAAGTGGTATGTGTTGAAGACAATGGCTTAATAAATCATTAACAAGTTATTTAATGTTTCTGTTTAGATTATGAAAAATGTACTGTAGAATAATACTGAAACTTGCAGAACGGTAATATTAAAAATGAGTTATAAATTGAATGTACTGTCTTAAATGTCATACAGATTTGTGATGTATTTCATAGAGATTATTTTCCTAAAGTTTTTCATAAAAAGAGGAATTCTCATTTAAAAAAAGTCATATTAATTTAAAAATACTTGTAAGATAGGACTTTGAGCAATAGGGGAAAAATTCCAACCCAAGAACTAGAAAAAGATTAGATTTGTATTGTGGCTTTTTATATTTTATAATGTTTTCCATACTTGATTCCATGTCCATATAAACTTTACATCAGGATTAAAAACTAGAAGTTAAGACATTGATTCTAGCCTTTTCAGGTGCTTAACAAACACAAATGTGTTTTGTATGGAATACAAATGGCTGTCTTCAAAGAATACAGCAGTTTGTCACTTCAGCACATCAGTGGAAGAGGTGAAGAGTAAGCTTTGTGTTTCAACTGGAAAAACATAGTTTAAGCACTTTGATATTTTGAGTCTTCATTTTTGTCTTCCAGTTGTATCTGCTCATATTTCATTCAATAGTCATTTCTAAAGCCAGGTAAATATATAAACGTAATTATGATTTATGGAAAAGAAAGGTTAATAGTGACTTTTAAAAATATAATTTATGTTACTTAGTGCAGTTTATGCAAAAATACAAAATAAATTGTATTACCTGTGCATTTAGAGTTTAAGATTCACTGAATAGCTGTAAAAATGTGTGTCACTGAAATTAATTTATAGTTGCTCTAGCATTTTTTCCTGATATGGTGGTATTAAAAAGGTTAAGAATTGGCACATTTTAGATTTCAAAAGTGTGTTATGATTTCTGCTAAGTTGTTAGGGCTTCAAAGGCTCCAAATAACCATATTATTTCTATTCCAAATCTACAGTATCAGCAGGTACTGAAATACAGGCAACGTTTGCTCCTCACCTACATTGTGGGATGTTACAGAAAGTGCTCTTCTTTTGGATTTAGCTATTTTTGGTCCTTCATAATCTGCAATATGGTGGACCTGAAACCTGAGAAATGCTCTGCCAAAGCACTTGAGGCCTACTGGATTTAACCAGTCACCTTCAGAATTTCTTTACAGTTCTAGCTCATGTCTGCTTGCTGAAATATGTTTTAAGGAGTTTTCATAATGCAGATTTTTCCTTCACTTCTTATGTTAGTTCAAACCAAACAATAATGTTTCAACAAGAAGCACTTCTGCAGTAGTTTCTGAATTTAAAAGCGAACAAAATCTGGGTCATAAGTCTTCTAGTTGCACAGACCTACCTGTGTGACCTACGCTGTTAAGCAAATGAAATGTTATTGTCAGCTATTCTTATGCTCTCAGGTAACTTCTGACCACTGGGCTAAGAGCAGAATCTGTGTTGCTGATGTTGTTTTTTGGATTAGCTTCAGCACCCGGCTATGGCATCCATTGAAGTAATGACAGGCATTAAAGGTTCCTGCTTTGGGGTAGAATGATGAAATGACAGTTAATTGAAAATAAATCTCAAGGCCTCAATGATCCCAAATATGAGGTTCTTTGTTAATGTGCTTACATGGATGGATGTAACTTCTTGGTGAGTCCTGCAAACTCATAACCTCAGCTGTCCAGTGTTCTGGCCCGTGGATGTATCCTGATCATGGTGGCTTCCGTAGGTACTCCAGCCAAGTGGGTTAATGCCAGCTTGGTTATTCAGCCACCACCAGAGTGGCAGTAACTTCAGACAGCAGAGGATCCTCTAACAAGCTGGTTTTCCCCCATTATTGCCCGTTCTGTCTTAGATTTCTGAACAACTTAATCCTTAGTGACAAAGACACGCAGAAGAGCAGAGGTTGAACTGAAATGTCTGTAGGTGTGTTACGAGGGGTGAGAGGTACTAATTCATTTAGCACTGTGGGTAGGGGTACAGTCACTCACCCAGCTCAGGGTGACACTAGTTCTGGCTTTCCCAGGTAGTGATGTCCCTCAGAGGCTTCAGAAAAGCGGAAATATAAAGTGAAATATAAATGCGTTGTAAGAAAGTATACTGGAGTTGCATGGCTGCTACCATTTTGTTTTCCCCCAGGTACTATTTTGCATTTGTGTGAGATTACATACGTAAGAGGAAGACTTAATAGTTAAAATTTTAGAAGCTGAAAGGGATTGAGGGAAACTGAAATATCAAGGTTGTAGAAATAACTGGTAACTTTAGAATAACTGCTGGAACTAAGATTATAGGATAATGTTATTTGTATAATCTTATTTCTTACTGTATTGTAAATGGGACAGACAAGTCTATGGTTGCTAGTGTAAATGTGAGCTTCACTAATTGTTTCAAAGTGCTGTCTTTTTTTTTTTGTAGAAAATAATATATTAGTCTTATTCACTGCAATGTAGAACTCCTTCTGGAGGAGGTAATTTTTAGTCTTAAAACTTGCATGTCCTGATATCTTTTCAGTTTCCATATTTTCATTATTTCTTTGTGTCCCTTTCAAGGGAAGAAAGGTAATTGAGCTTCCTTTAAATACATTTTTATGTTTCTGAGAAAGCTGTCGCACGCTCTTGAAGCTGCTGATTTCCACCCTTTCTCCTCATCAATTCTGCTTCCATTGGTCCAAGAAGCGTGAAGCCATGTTTGGTCTTGATGTCCTCATGCTCTTGCCAAGCCCTGGTGGTGTTTTAATAGACTTTCTAACATTCCTGGCATAAAAGGTCTAAAACTCACAAACATTAAATTGGAGGAAGATGGTCAGTCTTCTCAGCATGTACACAGTGTTTGTGAAAGGAGCTGTGCGAGCAGACACTGTGTTTCCTTTTAAAAAGGAAGTGTATTTAGGGGGAAAAAAAGGGCAAGCCAAAGTAGTAAATTTAGATCAAATAAAGTCTCATTGCTTGTTAAAAACTTAAACAGTTTTTAAGTAATTCAGTCCAGCAGGTGTGATATTAGTGAACTTACACGGTGATTGTTTCTGTACTGTTTTTCTAAGTACTTGTTTGAAATTTGGACTTGGGGTGGCTAATCTGCAGTAAAATAAGCCTTTTTCATAACCTGTGGTATCAGTGATAATGCAGTTTGTGGGGTCTGCTCGGTGTCTTCCAGGTACTCTGCACTTCAGCAGAATAATCATTTGCTAATTTTGAGAAAGGCACCCCTACTTATTTGATTCACTAAATAGCCACTTTTCTCACTTATTATTGTGTCAGCCGTATCTTTTACTTTAAACCATTAAATTAAATAATAGTTTATGCTGGCTTTTTATTTTAGCTCATGCATTTAAAACCGGCAACTCGGATAAAAAGATAGTTTCCGAATAAATTCAGTATATTATTTATGAGTGGAACAACACATTAGCATCGAGTTCACAATAGATCATATCGCTTTTATTCCATCTTACAAGCTTAGCAGCACAAACAGAATAATCAACATATTATTTGGCTGTCATCTGCTGAACAGAAAGCAGAGATCACAAGGAGGTTTTCCCTAGCTGCAGTGATGGCCTTTTTGTTCCAAGCCCCCATCTGGGAGGGCCACGGTGTGTTATCATATGGAACGCGGGGTTTTCTGTAATCTGCTTAGCTGCACTGCAGTTTGAATCTTTATTCCATGTTTGTGTAATTTATAATTTTAATGAGACCACGGCTCTTGTGGGCTTTGAAATATATTAAAAGCTCTTTTGTGCATATGCTTTTGTTCTTGCTTAATAGGCTCAGTGTATTTAAAACTGATGAATTTTTATTCATGGATTTGGATGTCTGGGGATTAACTTAGACTGAATATCATTGCACTCATCTATTGATGTTTGGAAGTTTTTTTTTTTAATACTTGTATCTGTAAGTGGAGAAGAACTTACAGAACTTGTGTTTTATACATAAACCAGCTTAGAAATAATGAATAAAATTTTATTGAGTAATGAGAAAAAGTACTGATTACTGTTTATTTTTATGGCATAAACTAAAATGAAATACAGCTTGTGCTATGAAAGAGTAAATAGTTGAATCCATGTTCCTGTGTGTATTTAGAAGTTCATAACTAAACAATTTGGGAAAGCCATAAAAATTTTTGTGGAATAATAAGTGGCAAGCACTGGATTCTTAAAAAAAAAGAAAGCACATTTTTTCTTCTGTTCGGGTAACTTGAAAATGTAAATACTGAGCTGACTTTTGTCTGAGTGTGTTTCTTGTCTCCTGTTTTTTAACACATTTTTTTAATGCAGAGTATGCATAAGATATTTCATTAGAAGATGCTGCTCATAAACGGGAAGTAGTGATGGAGAATATACAGAAAGATTCTTTGTTACTATTGTTATATTTTCTGACAGTGCTAAACCGGTCTTGTTTTTTTGCTTTTGTATTTTTCTAATGTTTAATAATAGCTTTGATTTACTATTTGTGGTAAGATCTTGTACTGTGCGATTTCTGTGTTGATAAACCAGTGGAGTACCCTCCAGTGATGACATGCAAACTGAGACTGTCTGGGGATGAGATTAAGACACTTGTGTTTCTTTCTAAACAGTCTTGCTGATGGTTGGTCAAATAGGTTGCTTTGCTTTAGGTGGAGGATTTTTTTGTGGCATTTTTGTTGGGCCTGGTTGTTTTTTTTGTTTTTTTTTTTACTAACAAGCAATCCTCTTTGTAATGACAAATATTTCAAGAAAACAGCCTTTTTTACTTGCTAGTAGATAGGGGAATTATTTACCCCTCTTCTGTTCACTGCTTTGAGTAGGATTTCCAAAAATACTTGTAGAAGGTGTGCCAACGCTGGGAAGGGCAGGGGACGTGTGAGCCGTGGACAACTCTCATTTCTGTAGCCTTGTAGATTGGAAATGCCTAATGTGAAAACCTGACTTGTAGCTCTTTGTCTTAGTTAATTGAAATTCATTTTAATTGTTTACATGTCTGTGTTTCAAAGTGATTTTTTTAAAAAAAAGTTACGATAACTATATTCTGAGAGATATGCATTTATTTGACCCTTGTCACGTAGACAAGGTGTACTTCTCTACTTCTCTCAGTCGCTGGGAAATCGTCTGTGCTGTCTGTCAGACCTCTGGCGTTTGTCCTAACTGTGACATTGTTACAGGACACTGTTAAGTGAATATTTCAGCATCCCTCAGAGGCTCAAACTTGCCACGTCCGACCATGCCTTAGCCCAGCTATTTGGATTCCACTCTTCATCAAAGAGAGAAGATAGAAGCCCTGGAATGCATCTGGCCATTAATGCAGCGTTTTATACAGGGTTGTGGGATTGTTAGGAGTTCCTCCCCAAAGGTAAATAGAACCAGTGAGAACTACTGGAGATCTGTTTTGAAAAATTGCTCATTCTTGTGTAGGTAGTCTCTAGTTGTTTAACACCAGAGGATTGTGTTACGTGAATTTATGTTTGTGGGTTTGAGCTGCTTGTCAGCGTGAGATCAGTAGATGAAGGAGCACTTGTTGGAGACAAACTGTCAGAGCCTAGTAGAGATAACGTGTAAAAATATTCTCTTCCAGAATATCACCAAGCTTTCAGATTTGCTAGACTGAATCCAGTGTTTCTTCTAAAGAAAACCAACAGCTAAGAATAAAAATTAAGTTCTGCTCGACTCCCTGCATCAGAAGATGTTTTGAAAATTGTTCCTTGTTTAGCTTTAGATGTTTGGAATCCTAAGATTAGAATATTTTAAACATTTTATAATTGGTTGTGGGAAGAATATTTTCCAATAAAAATCATATACACGCTTTGCTATTCTAGCACATGTAACATCAGTTTCATCCATAAGTTTTGAAAGAATAGTTTAATATAAATAACAGCTTAAACATAAATATCTAGCCTGCTTGATTGTGCAGGTGTTTTTTTTGTTTTGGAGTTTTGGATTTTTCTTAAAGTAATGATTTCAGAGAAGCTCTTTGGGGAAAGAGATCGTGCAAGTTACGGGATTACCTTATGTGGAAAAAGGTGGCCGGTTAGAAGCAGGCAGTGTTGGGAGAGGAGTTTCTGTTAGCTAAGGAAAAACTGATAAGCTATCACTAAATATTCAGTGAAAACTCAGAATTAGGAAACATTGTATAAAGCAAACGTGGCTGGAATTTTTTATTATAGAGAAAAATCTATTTAACATCAAGTCCAATAATTTTTTTAGCCACAATTTCATTGGCTGTGACTTTGATTTTCCTGTATCTAAAATTTTGGCACCATATGTTAAACTGTCTTACACGATGCCTTTGGTTATCTGGAAATGATAAATCTGCCCATTGATTTCCTAATTTTATTATGTACACAGTTAATTGTAATCCAAGATTACAGCAAATAAGATGTTAATTTCTAGACAACCTATGTACATTTCCCTCCGAGCGTGATTGTTAAGAGAAGGGAAGGATACAAAGAGAATACCATTTGTGCTATCCTCACAGGAGCTGTCAATAAAAGATGTAATAGGGGATTTAGGAATCTGGAAATGGCCAACTAATTTATGTGAATCTATTTTATTTCAGCTAGAAAGACCAAGCTCTGTTTGGTCTGCACTGCATATTGCAGAGCACAGGCTGTCTATAGAAAACCAGGCGGCTGCATATGGATAGTCCCTTGATATCATTCACTTGCTGTGTAATCTTATTATGCAAAGTTCTAATCTTCAACTAGAATGAATGCCTCTGGGTCAGAATATAGTCATATCAGGGTTTTTGAGGTCATGTTTTGTGATCCTTAGCTTATTCTTCTAAGTAGGGCTGGGATTTAAAGAGTATTCCCCAGACGCTAGCAGAGATAGACGGCAAAACCTGCTGCCTTTTTGGAAGACAAGACCAACATGAGGTCCCTGGTAGGATTAAACTTGATTTGTAGCTGTAGGATTTTTTAACAGATGTATTATTGGACAGGGAATAGGGGGCCACCAGCACAGTGAAATTGGATCACGATTGGCATTCTCAGGGAGTCCGCTGGCTGCTAAAACAGCAGCTGCATGTGGATTTGACTTCTTTCAGGTGAAGCGACTTCCAGTCATTTGGAAAGGATGGGATGAAAAGGAACCTTGGTGATAATTTTGATGTCTGCAAGATTTAGTACCAATGTAATGGGATTATCGGTAACACCTTCACTGCAGAAAAAGCCACCTGGCGCTATAACTGGCAGCAACTGAGAACTAATCCTTTCCCATCTCTTGGATGTCATTCATGAGGCTCAAAGTGATTTCCACCCTGCTAGCTGTGATTAATTTTATAAACAAACAAACAACAACAAAAAACATCAAATGATGAAGGCATAGGCTGTGTAAGGGAAGGGGAACAGAAGATCATAGTAATTACAGTTTGCATTTTATTTGCTGCAGGGGATAAACTATACAGTTTTTCCTAAGATAACCAAATTGTATTCTGTGTCATAAATATGGATGTGTAACCTTTTTTAATCAGTGTCTGCGTTTGGTATAAAAACAATGTCTATTTCAGTATAAATTTTTCAGGTACCCACTATATGATAGCAGGTAGTACCTGGAAGTAATTACTACAGGTTTTATGCCGTTAGTTCCGTGATAAAGATGATTATACAACAGATCCATTAAGTTTTGAAGGGGTCTGTGACTTAAATAATTTGTTTTATTGTGCTTAATGGTCTTACCCAGTATCTGGTGGAGCTGCCTGCTGACAGCACTTTGTATTAAAATTAATTGTGTGATGTGGAAAAATGTTCAGCTATTTACTTTCTTGTGATCAACAATATGGCATTGTTTTTAAAATGTACTGATAAATATCTCTCTGAGGAAACAATTGTATTTTACTGATGCTAGACAATTGTAAGATAAATATTCTGTAGGTTTTTTAAAATAAACTAGAGTTGAGTGTTTTTGACTGGACCTAGTCTTACTACAAGCGTTCGCTTATTAACTAGGAAGTTGTTACTTAAAACTACAGGGAAACTTTCAGGATCTTAGTTATTCTGCAGAATGAATATTAGATGTATAAAGATAGACCTTCATGTTAAAAACAAGACTCCCAATCCTCTGAAATTACCTTGCTAAATTCAAATTCAAATTCTGTATAATCTAGGTACTGTATATATGCCTTAATTTGAATTAAACTTCCTTGATTAGTAATAGAAAGCCTTATCTAAGAGCTAAGATTTTTTTTTTCCTTTATCATGAATGTATGATAAGCCTGAACGTTTAAAAAAAATGCCATTGTGCCACATTTATACACTGAGACTGGTGAAATCCATGTCTCGGGGGTTAAGGATTTATTTTGAGAGAACTGGGAACAAAATTTGAGATGTCTTCACTCTTGCTCTATACCATGACAGCTCTAGCAAGAGGTAAAACTCATTTTAAATTCTACATTTCCTTGAACGATTTACAAATCCCTCCTAATTTGGAGTTTTATTCAGAGACATCAGGCAGAAATGTAACTCTTGGGAAGTACATGTCATCCAACAGGAAATAATTTGCAATCAATTTGAAACTTATTTTCAGAGACACATAACAGTTGTTTGTAGTTTCATTATAAAAAGTTATTCTAGTTAGAGTTATCAAGCTGTTGCTATGAGAGGTTTACATTTTCTCTTAATGACTCTGTCATTACCATTCCATTTGGCGCAATCAGCAATATCTGCCTACTCAAGGTAATGCAATCTTTATACATTTTACCTGTAATATCCACTGGTGCCTGAATTCTATACTGTTACTGTATTAATATAACCTTGCTGATTAGTATGGATCAGAAATACAGGATGGTTGTGCAGTTTTTTTCTCTCTGGGAAGCGACGTGAGGCTGCCTTTCTAGCAGGTGCTGTTAAGAAGTATTGATGTTGTACTTCTCACAAAAGATAGTTGTAGTCGTTAATTCACACTAGTTGTGTGACTCTAATCAATCTGCTGTCACTCCATCTTCCTTTTATCACCTGGAACACCTTTCTGGGCTCGTGGTGTTCCTGAGAGTAAGGAGTTGGTCCAAGCTTTTCATAGTGTAATGAGTTGAGAACCACTTTTCTGTCTCTCCAGAATAAATTCTGCTGAAAGTGCTTGCAGCTCACAGTGAAGCTGTTTACATTTCTGCAGGGTGTGCTGGGCATGCTACTGAAACAATTAAAGACTTTTCTGGTTTCTGCTGTATTTTGGTTCACTACTGTGAAATTCATTAGGTAATATTAAAGAGGATGAATCACAGATTGGTTTAAGTGGGTTTATTCTGGAGATAATTTATGTAATAAAAAAAAGCAAGTACATCTTCTTTGGAACAAGGAGATGAGCTTGGTAGACAACCATTTCCCCAAGAATGGCTATCCTTTTATTTCTTATAAAGATAAATAAAAGAACAAAAGGCGTTTTGACTGTATTCAGGAAAAATTCCCAATAGTTTCTAGAGACAGTTGTACAAGTAAAGCTATGCGCTTTTGCATTCCTGCATTTAAATAGCAAAACATTACAAAATGTAGAAGAGAGGTCTTTACTTCATTATTAAGTTGGGTATATTGTACAATATTGTACAAGCAGCCTTTTTTTTTTAAATTTACTGCATTTGTTTAGCAAGGCATATTGACCCATCCTAGTAAATGAGGGAGATCTTGCTGTGATTTTAATCCATGATAAAGCTGAGACTGAGTTTAAGGGAGACAGGCATCTTGCAAAATGTAAAACTTGCTTTGGTTACTTCAGAATGCGTGTTTCTTACTTTCTTAAATAGAAATACTCTTAAAAATTGGGGTAAGGAAGCATTTCAGTTAGCTTAGTATTGCAGTAATTACATCTAATCATCAGATGTTGACTTAAATATTTGGGGGAGAGTCAGAAAACACTTACAGTTTTATGTGCTGCAAAACTGAAGCCGGTGTACTGTGGCTGAGAATAGAAAGACCTAATGCCTTATTTTTTATACACAAGTGTTTTAGGAATGTCAAGTGTTTTAGTCAAAGGAAAGCTCTGCAAAACCTTCAGAATTCTTACCAACCACTGTATCCTTTTGTTAGCACAGTTTTCCTTAGGCAAACCATTCAGGATTCTATTATTCTTAATTTCGTCTAGTTCTTCAAGCCTTTTTTTCATTTGATTGATTGTCAGGTCGCTTTTAAAGTTTTGGTTGACTACTTGATTACTTCGGTTTTCTGCGAATGTAATTTTGGCTGTGAAATACCCTCAGATTTCTTCAAATCACTGCTGTCGAGTGTTCAGTTTTAAATACTAGAACAGTGATCAAAGTTTTGTTTCAGCTCTTACTCAACCAAATCTCCCTAATAAGCTGGTGAGAAGGGTCTGCATAGTAAATCAAAAACTTCTTGATGGCATTTAAACTGTATTCATCTCCTCAGATATTGTTGGGCTTATTCGCTGTTTTGGGGTTCGGTGGTGTTTTTTTTTGGTTTATTTTAAATACTAACCATCATTTCATTAGATACAACAGATGGGTTTGTAACTGAATGATCCTCTTCTGTTTTTGCTGTAGACTGGAACCCGCTGATCGGCGTAAGGCTGTACCATGCTTCGCAATGGCCTAGGAAAAACCTGTCGATTTCTTGGGTATACTGTGCAGTATGGCTGCATAGCCCATTGTGCCTTTGAGTACCTTGGAGGAATTGTGGTGGTAACTTTTCATTTTCGTGACGCTTAAAAGAAAATAAAAAACTACCATGCTAAAATTGTTATATGCGATAATGCCGATATTTCAAGCTTCTTCACTTCTTTTTAAAAGCTTTTTCAAAGTGTGTTTAGTAAATACGTATCTTTTGGAGGCAGTTCTAGCCTTTATGAAAGTTATTTCTACATTAGATATTCTATTTTTTGTCATGTTACTGCTTGAGGCATCACTAACATGGGAACCTGTGATTAAGCATTTTGCACAGAGTAAGCTTTTTTCAGAAAGACTGGGATCACTAATAATGCTACAGGAAATGCTCGTTTCCAACTCTGGGCAGATTTGTGGATGTTATGTGCTGCCTCCTCCCCAGGTTCTAAACTTAGCAGATACTGCTGCTGGCTATAGTGGATTTTGGCTGGGAGCTGCTCTTGCAGCTTCTGTGTAGCTCCTTCTTGCAGAAGAAAGGGGTAAGCTGGCAGAGCTCTGGGTGCTGCTTCAAATAATTACCTGCAAATTTGGCACTGAAATGAATCTGCTGGCTCTTGCAGCAGCTCACACAGCTCAGGACCAATTCTGAGTGAATACGGAGCTGAGGCAGGGTTTAGGGCTGTCCTCACCTTTTCATTGTAACAAATATTCTTTGGAGGAGCTCACTTTTTCAGTTGTTCTTTACATTACATCTTTTTTAATGTATTAGCAAATAATTGGAATATTAATGTATTTTAGATCAAAGTAATTGGAAATAGTAATTTTTTTTTCTCATTTATTTTTAATTTGCAGTGTTCTGGACCTTCAATGGAACCAACCATTCAAAATTCTGATATTGTCTTTTCGGAGAACCTTAGTCGCCACTTTTATTGCATTCGAAAGTACGCTCCTTTGCTGGGACTAGATCTTACATTCTGTTTGCTGCAGCTTGTCAGAAACCACATTCCATTTGTCCTTTAGTTTTTGTATATTCTTCTGCTTCTAAATCATCATTTTTCATAGGTCTCCTCTCATTAGGTCTCATGGAAGTTGAACTAATCAAGCACATACAGCCCATCAAACAACTTGGTCAGAATTCATTGAAAAATTCATTGAAATTCAGAATTCATTGAAAAACACTTTTGTTGTGGCCTGTGTCACCGTATGTGTACATCCTGATGTGTATTAATCAGGAGGCAAAAGTAATATAAGGTCTTGCAAACTCAGATTAGACATTTGAAGTTTCAGTGGAATAATAACATTTGGACAGTAACATTTAGGAACATGTTCCATATGTCTGTAGCAAGAAGACCAAGTTAAATGGTATCCATTTAATTGGCAGTTAAAATGTTGTCTTAGCTGTTTTATAAATGGTCTAGATAACAAAATCTCTCTTAAGAAACGTGTGTAAAATTATACTCTGAGTAAAACTGAAGAAACCAAAATTGTAGACAAGAATTTTCAGCAGAAGGAAGTAACTTTAATGTACATATTTTTGGAGTATACACATTGATGTATGTGTATTCAGCCAAATAGCTTGTATTTAGAGTTCTTCTTTTTGTTTTTGTTTTTTTTTTTTTTCCTCTCAGAGGAGATATTGTAATTGTGAAAAGCCCAAATGACCCCAAATCAAATATCTGTAAAAGAGTAATTGGCTTGGAAGGGGATAAAGTCTGCACAAGCAACCCTTCAGATTTCCTTAAGAGTCACAGCTATGTAAGTATTAGAGTTTCTTGCTTTGTAAATTAATGATGACTTAAGTTGGCCTGGTGGCCTGTATGGGATTTGTGATATTGGAGTATCATCATAAATCATAAAGTATGATGTTCAAAAGTATGGTTTCAAAAGTAATAATTTTCCTAACTTCTCCAAAAAGTCAGGTAATGATGAAGTAAAAAGGAGAAAATATTCTTGCTGCTCACTTGCCCTTGTGCACACAGACTTAGCAGACGTTTGGAAAGATTTCTGACAAAATGTTTTCAACAATTTCTTTTTAGGCTGTCACTAGAAAAGTAATCAGTGATATGGGGTCTTTTCCCCAAAAGCATGTTTGACCATTAGCTCTGTTCAGCACCTTGTGGAGACAACATGTTTTCCACAGGTGTTTTGAGTCTTAAAAGAAAGATATTCTGTTGCCTTTTCGTATCCACGTCACTCTCACAATTCCTATACAAATAAGATAGTGTATCTGGCCCATAGCTAAAGCCCTGTGCTGTGAAGGTAGAGAATTTTATGGAATTGGGGTCAGCTACAGTTTGTGATAGATAAATCCTTTAAGAGTTTAGTTGCCAACTTCACCATGATGCCTTCACATACTGTTGCTTCCTTTGTATGAAGCAGCTGAACTGGAGCCTGTCCTTCCTAAAATCGGTGGCAAAATTCTTGTCAACATTGTTCAACCCAGGGGAAAAAAGACAACTGACGCCCTCCCAAAAAATCCCCACTTCTCTTACCAAGATAAAGGAGTGTTTTAGCTTCTACAGGACTAGTAATTTGGGGGTAAATTGCCCAGAGCAGAACAATCTTACCTGGAAACCCGAATTCTGTGTGTGCTGATGGACAACGCTAACGGACCTTCTCTGAGCATCTTGTTCTTCGCTTGAGTCTTGAAAAGGAAGTTCAGGAAAGGTTTGTACTTACCAGGATGGAAACCCTGAGGTGATCGAATGAATATCCAGCAGAGCAGTTTCTGCTCTAGATGCGAGATTTCTTGTCATCGATTCTAGTATGAAACATAAAGAGAATGAGAGGATAAGGAATGCAGCGTCCATTTCCTGTTTCCCTGTGTATGTTTTTCATAAAGGCTAATGTGTGGAAATACAGCAAAGTGAGGCTTTCTCAGTTCTTACATAATAACTTGTATCTAGGGGCAGAAATGACCTAAAAGGAACTGCTCTCGTTTGTTAGTGCCTATCTGCTTTCCTCCTATCTTCAGTGGTCGTTGAAGAGGTAGATCTTTCCATCTGTTCAGGAGACACTTCCTTTACAGAGACCATATTCTCAACACAGGTATCTGCACTTTATGCTCGTAACTACCCTGGGTTATTCACCAAATAAATTGTTCTTGTTGGGGAGGGGAAAAAAGTGATATGTATCTGTGTTTAGGTACCTGTCTGATAAGATTCTCTATTTTAATGAGTCACTGTGCACTTTTCCTCTTCATTGAAACACAACATTTTTTCAAATCCTATAGCAGCAGCAGATGTACAGAGAACTGGCTGTTTGTTTTGTTGATCCCTCTTTGAGAAGAATTAACCTGAGTTGGGTTTTTGAAAAAAAGAAAAGATTGTTGAAACTCTGAGGAAAGGCCTTGGCTACGATCCTAAAGGTCCAGAATTGCTGCCTGGGGCATCCAGCTGCCAGAGGAAGGTACAACTGCAGGCACTCTTTAAGTGAGCAAAGCCTAGAAATTGTCATCAATTTTGTTGTTTAGATCAGGCTGCTAATTGCTTTTTTTTAAAAAATGAGAAATCTCAGAGGGATACTTGAATACAGTGACTCCAAAGGTTGTAGGGTCAGAGGATTATTTGTGTTAATTACAGTGAACTGCTCAGCTTTCCGTGGCTAACTTGTCTCCTGGTTTTGGGGAGTGACAGCAGTGAAGTAAATGCAAAATATCAGATGCCAGAAATAGCATTGAATTACGTATTTGATCCTCTGCTTCATTCTTGGCTGGTGTTTGCCCACTACTGGTTAGGTATTTGGAGATAGCCAGTTCCTGGAGATGGCAGTACCCAAAGCAGCTGAGGGTGAAAGCACCTCTAAGCAGCTGCTTCTCTTGTCACCCTGAGGGTCACCAAGAATCCTTATGGTCCCGTTAGGAATTATTGACTGGGTCAATCCAGTGTTGGCATATTTTACAGATTTCAATCTAAGGACTTTTGTGCTTAGAATCACTCTTCCATATGGATCTTACAATGAAGCCTAAGAGAATGCTGAAGTCAGATCCTGTTTCATTCATGAATATACTTCTCAGGATGGTTTATATTTATCTATTTCTCTCTCTCTCTCTCTATATATATAGACAGGAGAATGCAGAAATATGTTTACAATTTTCTCTGTAAAATTAGACAGATGAGATACTTTATTGCTGCAAACAACTAAGTAGATACCTGTAGCTTAAAAAAGCCTTCCAACCTATAATAAAAATGAAAATTAAAAAAATCATACGTAAGCTGAATAAGTTTTTTCTCAAAAGAGATATTTCAATTGACTGAAATGAGGTATAGCAGTGCAGTTATGTGAAAGTCTTTATAGTGGTACAAAAATACCTTTGCTGCTAAACTTAGTTGAAGTAATACATCGTATGGGAAAAAAGTTATTTTTGCCAGAGCGTATGAAGTGTAAGGTTTTACCAAAAAACTGTCTTTGATGGAAGACTGATGGAAACTAATCCCACATTTCCAATTGACTGCACGTGCTTAAATTAAGATTTAAGTACTGTAGCATGTCTTTGCTGTGGACCCTTTATGGTACATGATGCTTCATACACTAGAGATTGGAGCTCATCTGCAGAATAGTAACAAGAGGAATCTTCCTATTTTGGTGAAAAGGATAATGAAATAACTTTTTAAAGCAAGCTGGTATAGTATTATATAGTTAGGAAAATGTATTCTTTTCAGTGCCTTTTGTCCCAGTTTGAGGTAAAAGCAGAATATTTGATGTGAAATACAAGCATTAGGCTGTCAGGTTTGCTGGTTTTTTTGTTTGTTTGTTTTTGTGCTCAGTGATGGTTTATATAGATATAAGCAAGTGTATTTACTGTAATAAACCTTTAAGAATGCATAATATATTTTTACTGTATCAGAAACAATGTGGTACAAACCCAAAAGTGAAAAAGGTAAACAAATAATTTTTAGCAATGTGGTATTCAGACCTAGTTTCAATTATTAAAAAATATCCTTACTGATTTATTCATTTAACTATATGATTTAAATAATGAGGATTAATAAGGAAATTACTGAATCACAGTAAAGCCCTGAAATGACTTTTTAAAAAAAAAACCTGAAAGATAATTTTCATATTCAGGCTTTTATTTCCTGTTTTTAAAAGTCTTAATACAGATTCAGGTTTATAATTCAGATTGAGTATTCTATTGTTATATTTGAATTTGTTTTAATGCCATTTACTTTAGCTTTAATTTCTTTAGTACCATATGTTCTTGTGCTGCAGCTCCTGTTTACAAATTGAAAAAGTGAGGGGTAAGTCATCAGATTAAACCAGCTTGGATGTCATAAACCACCAATGTGCTAAGCTTTTGTGTCACTTAAACAAAAGTAGTACCTAATAATGTCACTTAATACAGCTACAGTCTGTAAATAAGGAACTGCCTTTTGCAAGTCATAGTGATAAAAAGCTGAGATACAAATCCATATCTCGGCAACACTCTGCTGGTGATCAATCACAGCACACCACTAATGCTGGGAGACTCGCTGATGGGGGGGGGAAGTGTGTTTACCTTGTGCTAAAATGAGGTTCATTGCGGAGATGGCATCCCTCATCCTGTGGTTAACTCCAGAGCCAACACAGCTCCAAAGATAATGCATCCTACTCTGTTTGCGGACCAGAGAAGTGGCCCTTACGCAGCTCTGTTAACCCTTCAACAGTCCTTGGCCAACACACTAAGAATATTATAGTATTAAGAATAATGTCATGTTAATGCAAACAAAACAATATCTTAATTACTAGACAGATTTTGGATGCACAAGACACTGAAGAATGGCTTTATATTTCGGAGCGCTCGTTACTATTGCATAGTCTCTTTAAAATATCCTGAACAGCAATTAAAGGTCTCAAAACACTAGTTCTTTTTCCTCAGTATCTTACAAGCTAGTTTACACTCATGGTTTTGTATTTCAATAATCTAAGTTATAATAGTTGCCAGTCAGGAAAAAGGGAATATCCTACTCTTTCTTCTCCTTAGCTCTAGTGTTCCAAAGGCTCAAGGGAAAGTTCTGCCATAGTTTTAAGCAGCAGCTGTGCTAATTATCTGGTGGGAAAGGAGAACTCATTTGGTGTATCTGTTTAGTTTGCAGATGCCTCTATATCCCAGTACCGAGAGCTCATGCCTAGAGCTAATCTCGAACCTTCTAAGAAGTAATTTAAAATCAAAATTCTGATTTGTCAAAAGTAAATTATTCAAGGGCAAAGAAATACAAATAATTTTATCAGTCTGCTCCCCAATATTTCCAGTGTTTCTTCTGCTCATGTGGATTAGTCTTTTGACTTGCAGTTTTGGGTTTGATATTTCAAGAACGTGGCAGTGGCACGAGGTGTGACACCAGAGTACTGGTACCGTTCCCCAGAGCTTATCCTCGGGTCTGGGAGGCCAGGGGGGTGGGTGGCCAGCCATGGGCATGCCTGGCCAGCAGCTCAGGCAGGGGCCAGCAGCAAGAGGCCCAGCTTAAAACACAGCTCCTGAGTGAGTTCCCACCCAGGTCTCTGATGTCTCTTTCTCAAACAGGTTTGTTCCCCACAGTCTTGGGTGCAGACCAGCTACACCGGGGTGGGGGAGAGCACTGCCCAAGCCCTGACAGGTTGCCCTGGTTCTTCCCTTCAGCCATCTCACTCCTGAAGGAGAACCACAGAGAGATCTCCTCGCTGATTTGAGGAAATGTAGTTTCAACATCACTCATTTCTGAATGTGTAGGTGCTTTTCCTCTGGGGAATTTGCTCTTGGCTGTACTGGTCAGATCAGGTTGAACCTTCAAGACTTTATGATTCCAGTATTCCTCTGCTCCAAGTAAAGTCATAACTTCCAGGAAGCTGCTCAGGATGAGCAAACCAACTATTCAAGAACTCGCTGCAGATTGTGAGCACAAGTTTTAGACTGCCCATATTAGCTTAATGTCTGAAAGAAGGATTTATTTCATTTTTTTTTCTTCCTCTCTACCTACTAAGGCCTTCCAACCATCTTAAATGATGAGATGATGCAGAGTTGAGGCCTCAGAGTGATTAGCAGAGATTCAGGTGACTCCTGATGGAGCTGGCAGAAGATGATATTATTAAGAGTCCTTACCCCTCCCATCTTATTAGCTGGGTTGCTCTGCACACCTATGCCTGTTTCCAGGGCATACCAGTGATGGTAAAGGGTTTTATGTTTTAACCAGTAAGTTCCAGTTGGGATTTAAACCCACGGGATTTTTATTCTCAAATCTGTATTTTAGGGTGACCCTGTTACATGATCTGTTTCTGGAGAAGAAAAGAATCAAATCCTTCTTAATGATTGTTGTGAGAAAATTCTGTACAAGCTGCTAAGTAAACCTGCCTGGATTTGAAACCAGCGCTTTCTTTGCTCTTTATAAATGAAGAAAGGTAATAATGGTCTGGATAGATGAATCACAGAAATATTCAGAATTTTTTTCAGGAGTTCCTCAGTGTAGCTAGGGGATTTGTTTTTGGAAGTTTTGGCCTATGAACACCTATAAAATACAAAATTTTCAAAACTGCAGTAGATTATAAAGCTTAGATAATCTATTTTTCACTACTTTAAGCAAAGTGATTTTGTTTTCAACCATTGTTTTAATGCAAACAGAGGCTCGAAAAAGTGTTTGCAAAATCTGGGCATTATTGGTCACAACAGTGAAATTGATTAAAATTAACGAACAAATATTAATCTTAACCAATAATATTTATAGAAAAGGAATAATGGCTAATAATTTAAATTCAGGGTTGCAGCAAAAGATTTTAAAAATCAGATCTATAGCTTTTCAGGCTGCTTCAGATCAGCACGTTGAATAATATGCTCTGGCTCTGAATATTAAATAAGAATATTTATAGAGTAAAGAGTGCATGCCCGTGTTGGCATTACTATTTAACAGAGGTAGAAACTGTTATAATATCCAAAAAGTGATACTGAGAGAGCACATACGTTTTTGTCATTGGACTGGCATAGCTATTTCTGATGTGAAAACTCTGTGACCTTACCCAGAACGTGTTGAGTGTGGGGATTGAACCTTGGAAGTTCCAAGTCAGTCAGTTCAGGAACAGCAGTAGCTGCAATACAGAAAGTTTGCTTTTGACATGTAACAGCTTCCCCAAATTTTCACTGAAGAGCAACATTCAACTGGTATGCCTGCAAGGTGGAGAAAAAAATCCTACAAATTCAAATCTACGTTAATGTGTCTTGGTTTCCTTGTAGTGTACAACTACCATTGAAGGTTATGTGAGTTTAATATTGGTTAATAATGTCAAAACTTACAGGTAGATGAATCTTCATATCTTACCTTTCAATAAATTTTCTATTAAATCAGCCAATGACTTTATATAGAGAATGAATTCATAACATAAATATTTCACCACAGTGAATTTAATTTCTGTACAAAACCCTGTGTTTCACTGGACCATGGTAATAATTCTTTTTAATATGTGTATTTAAACAAACTGGGCCAAGTGCATTTATGTCTTATTCGTAAGCAGCTTAAACTGTTCAATAAGTAAAGGGAAGATGCTAAACTGTTTGGAAGTACGTATGAATTTAAGTTAATTTTATCCTGCTATATTAAGAAGTATTAAATTCCAGGTAATTCAGTCCTTCAGTGATACTTAGATGCTGAATTAAGATCTGTACTGTGAAGTTCCAGTGTGGCTGCTACCATTTCATGGCTTTTTCCAGCACAAAACAGGAAATGTGAATGCTTACCATGATTTTGCAAATACTGAGCTAGTTATTAATGTGTTTGGGTTTTATATAGATGCCAACCTTAATATGAACAACATTTATGATAACCCGACAGAAATGGTGCCTACAGCAACTGAATCACTAAAAAAGAGTATCTGTTAAGCGTTACTCACTCCTGGTTCAGAATTAATAAATAAAGGATTAAGGAATAGTTGTGTGAGACTTTAAGTATAGAGTGATAAAACATACTCCCGCATTTCTATAGTGTATATGTTATCTTCACTAGATGCAATTTACTTAAATAAGGCAATTTAATCAGTATTTAGTAAATTTGTCATTTGATATTGTAGATTCTTTCATCATATTTCACTTTAATCAAGAAAGGTAACACCTGTGGTTTATTCACAAAAGCTTCTTTTGTTAAATGAACACCCGCAGGCCATGAAGCAATTACATTTGTTGCTTGTACCAAAGTAGGAGGCACTTAAATAGACCTTAGTAGGGATAGATGAGAACTTGCAGACTTTATCCTTTTGTCCAGCACCGAGATTAGTTCTTATCATAGCTCAAGAAGGAAGCCTCTGAACTGAAAAGAAAAGATGGGAATGTTTTAAAGCTCTCCTTAAGTTTGAAACTTTGATATTGCTGGAGGTGATGTGAATACCTGCGACCTCACCAAAGTTCAAACTTCATCTGCTCCCAGCTGATTGTGCACGCTGATGTTCTTTGACAAACAGACTGCTTGGAATTCCAAAAGGAGAGATTGCAAGAGATTCTTGTTTATAAATCTCCACCTGTTTATTAAAAATAAATTTCTCTATCTTTAATACCTCTACCCCCCCTAGGTCCCCTGAAATCACAAACCAAAAAAAAACCAAACCACCCACCAAACCAAAAAAACCCCAACCCACAAAAGCCTATTTTCATCTAGTTGGTTTTGGGGGTATATTTGAGGCAGATCATTGAATTTGGTAGTTTCTGGTAGTTTTCTAGTACGGCAGCTGATGCAGCACAGGCATCTCACCTCTTGGTGTTGAAGTCAGGGAGATTAATCCAAGTTTGGAATCGGGTAAAAAGACCAAAAGAATGTAATTCTGTTTCTGCGTGACCCTGCTGCATGGGACCCACTAGTGACTTCTGTGGAAGTTCAGCAGTTGGGCTGGTGAGACTTTCACATGTGAGTGTTGGTGTGTTATGGAGGGGAGAGCTCAAATCCTGCCCTCCCTGATGGAAATGGCACTCGTGCCATTACTTTTTGTCTGCACAATCTTGCTGTGTAGTGATGGCAACTGATTTCAGTTCTACTTCTGGGTTACAATTAACTTTGTCTAAGAGATCCCTGCTCCCTGGCCTCTAGATACCAAAATACAACGTTGTGAAATGCCAGGCGAGTGGCTTTCCCGTTACCTTGGGATTTTTGGCAGTAGCAGCCTATCTGCCTGCAATTAATATATTACTGCTACAAATACAGGTTTTTAGTAGTTCATTTTTTTCTTTCATTAAAAATGTCTTATTCCCAGCTACTGTCCTTGCGTTTCAGAGCAGGTCCTGGTTCTGCAAAGGTTGATGCTCAAAGTTACCTTCATTTGATGTGAGTAATCCCCCTGAAATCAGTGCTGTGGTCTAGAAATAGCTTGGTGCATCAATCCTTGAAGGATTCTGGCTTTAGCCTTTATTTCAAAGGGGTGTAAGCAAACTCATTTTATTTTTTTTTTTAATTAATGATTATGGCATGTCAGTTGTATTCAGTTTTACATTTTCAGGTAATTCATGCAATTTTTATTGCTTGTCTTACTTCTAGATGATGGACAGGCACCATACAGTGGTGTTGCACTGTGTTATCTCTAGATGAATCATACTTTGTGACAGTACTCTTCCGAATAAATTTAGAGGTATAGGATCCTGTCATACCTTCCATGGGGAACTACAAAAGTTACCGTAAGCCGTGAACTTCTCGATACAGGAATATACTTCATATTAATTCATGCTTCTCCTTTTTGTGTAATTTGCTGAGAGGGCAGTTTGGTGTGTGATCTGTAACGTTGGTAGATGCTGGGCCAGGAGAGGTTGCACCAGAAAGGTGAGAGCCCTGCTTTGCATTGTAATATGCACCTGAAAAATAAACTCCTGTAAGATGTGAATGCTTTAGGTGAGCACACTGCAAATCAGTGAAGATGAACACCCAACTAAACTGACAGTTGCTGGTGGACATGCTAACGAGGCTGTATTCCAGAGTCATCTAGCTGAAACCAACTGGCCTTCCCAGAGAAAGCTCCTCCGTGCACGTGCCAGCAATCTGAGGAGCCTCATCAAATAACAAAGGTGGCAGAGGAGCTGAACATGGAATTCCTGTCATGAAGGACTGGGAGAACAAGAACTAAAGGAGTAGAGAGTATCAGTAGGTTTCAGAAGGGTTTAGCCACAACTCCACGTATAGATTCTACAATGGCAGACAGGGATGTGTGAAATACAAATTCCCAGAGAAATACAGTGGGTTGGTTGGGAGGACAGGCTTTCCAGGGTAAATCTCTCTCTTTGCCACCCTCAGAGACAAACTAGTGGTTCTGAATGTGTAGCTTCTACGTTTGCCACAGCTCAACAAAGGGACCCTCTGGTAACGGGAGCAAGAGTCTAAAGCTGATGGGGGTTTATTTGTTTCCTTTTTTTTTTTTTTTTTCCTCTGAATTGTGGCACAGTGATGTTTCAAGTACATATTTGATTCTGGAAAAATGTATGTTAACGTAAAGTACACATTAAATATTATCTAGATTGCGAACAGGTTGCTACTTTTAAATCTCCAGCCAATTTGTTTGGTAACTTGTAAGATGTTATTTATATCTGAAATGGTTTTATAGAAACGTACCAAAATACTGTTGTATATTCCAAGCAGAAATCTTAGTTTAAGTCTTATAGTAGTAACTTTTTCATATTATGCTTGTATTTAGGTAATTAATACAGCTATGTTGCTATTTCTCTTTTTGTCATTGAGTCAGTCAGTGAGTGCCACGAATCTGTGGTATGTAATATAGTTAATGCATAATATATATAGGCAATGAAAGGTCTTTGTCATATAGTATAAGGTCACCATCATTAATTTTCAAATTATAAAAAGGGATTTGCTGTTTTGTGATCATCATTACTGCAATATAATGTGTTGTGGATTCTGCCTGCACATAGAATGAACTGTGATCTTAATTAGAACTTTGACAAGCCTACTCCGATAAAATGATGAGATTATTCGTAATTGATGTCACAATCAATTACCAGTTAGTTCATCAGGAATCTACTAACAGGTCTAGCCTTGGTGCTGGCCCCAGGATGTTGATGAGTGTGTGGCTGCCCTGTTCATGCTGTTACTGCGACAGGAGGGCAGATTTTCAGTCAACATCCTAATGACCTCTTTTGAAGTCTATTAAATTAATGACCCTGTCACATTGGTCTAACCTCTTACATCTTCATTTTGGATTTTTTGTTGCAAACCATTGTTTTTTGAGCACATGATAGAACAGATACTTTGGAGCACTTCTCATCCCTCCAAATTTGGCCCTGTGTCTTACTAGATTCAATAAAAAAAAGCAGTTCATTATACAGTCATGAAATCCAGAACACAGAAATCAAACTGTATTGTAAAGCAAACTGCCTAATGCCATTTATTCTATTTTCTTTTTCTATTTTGATCTTGCTTAATCATAGGTGCCCAAAGGACATGTTTGGTTAGAAGGTGATAATCTCAGGAATTCTACAGACTCCAGGTGCTATGGACCTGTTCCTTACGGACTGATAAGAGGACGCATTTGTTTTAAGGTATATATAGTATTTTAAAATAGTTGCATTCATATATTTTTAATGCCTGGGTGTTAGGTATTAAAACTTGCCTCCTTAACTGTCTGGCCACAGCGAACATAAAGGAAAGCTTGACCACACCAGCCACTTGCTGTAAAAGGATAATTCAATAATGGTGGGGGTTTTTTTTGAGGAAGGACTTGTTTTTTGAGCAGTCATTGCCTCTGAAAACTGAATCAATTATTTTGCAAGCAAATCCAAGCCTGATACAAACATAAATATACACCTGCATGTAGCACACATGCACCCTACTGTATGGATATACATTCCCTCCCCTGTTTGATTCTTGCCCCTCCAAAACAGTAGACATTTTTTACTGTCACTGTAATTTGGGAAGTGGAGTTCCACAGCTCAAAAAACAAAGATGAAGGAAACTGTTATCTTTTTAGGACTTGCATACATACTTTGGACATGTAGACTGGCCTTGCTGCTTTTTAAACTAAGTCTGAGAAAAAGCCTTGACAGTAAAGTCAAATCTGGTCACTGTAATTGTCCGCCTAAAAAGCAAAAAAAGAAGAATTACTATTGTATTGTATAAACCTCCATGTTCCTTCTCCTTCTGCTTCAACAATTCTACAGCTTTATTTCACACTAAATTACTTTTTCATATTATCTGCATTATTAATTTACTCATTTACCAAAAAGAAGAAATTAAGACAAGTTCCTCTCCATAAAAAGTTTAATCTTAGAAAAGAGAGAGTATGTATTTATTATAGATTTATGCACCAGCTTTTACGAAGCCAGATTTAAAATGGTGCCATTCAGAACAATAAAAGGGTTTGAAAACAGTTCTCCATATATTGCAACGCATCCACAAAACCATCATTTAGCACAGCTGTAGGACACACGGGGAAGATTAGATCTTTCCAATTTAACAAAGTGTATATATTTAATTTACAGTTGTTATTAACACAACTTAGGACGTTTTAAAAAACCTTGCAGCTATTGGCCATAATCACTAATTGCTTCCTAAGCCTCAAATAACATGTCCCCCTCAGCCCCACACCGAGCTGTGCCTGACCTCTGTTCTTTCTGGGCAGTGTTTGCTGCGAGTTCTTCCCCGGTGTTTATCGAGTGCTCTCTGTTCCTTCCCTGTATTGTTTGCCACGTCCACCAGAGGAAAAATGCTGATTCTAAATAAGGCTATTTTTATGACCCAAGCTTTAACTTGGATCATAACTGCTCCTGCTCAACTGCTAAAACAAAACGATGCTAATATGCTGACAGGCCTCGTAATAAGAATGTGGCGTTAATCATTCAACTGAAAAAAAAATTTCACCAACTGATGTATTAATATAGAAAAACTGCTGTTTACTACTTCAAGGGCACTGTTAGCAAATAATGTATATGTTAAGAACATATGTACGTGGACAGTCATAATTATTCCCGGTGTCTCTCCATAGCAATAAATTTGTGTCCAGCTTGTACCACAAGAAGAAAGATGTTTGAGAGACTTTAATGAAGTGACTGACAGGACAGAACCCTAAATTTGGCAAGCAGTAAACTCTGTGAAATGAATGGAACTTACACACAGACATTACATACTGAAGTAGTACTTTGGGACTCCAGAATATTGTCTGTTTAAAAAGACAGTATGCAATCACTTGATACTTAATCAAAATAATGATTTAACTAAATTTTATAGCAGTTGTTTTACGATGGTGCATAGGGTAGTGATTATTAACATTTTAATGAGATTTTAAGTATATGGTGCCTAACAAAAGCAAAAATGAGTTTATTCTTCAAATGAGTGTTTATAGTTTGGGTTGTTTATGGTAATTCACAGTGATCTTCCTATTGTATGTTGCTATTGAACGTTACAGTGAAAGGCAGCAGAATCCAGCTAGTCTGCATGGTGGTACCTAATTAGTAGATTGCTGGCCAAGAAGCCTATATATGCTTTTTAATGTGCTCTAGTAGAGGTTTGGCTTCTTTCTCATGAAAAATCTTTTACTGCCTTGAGAATGGAAGCTTAAAGAGGATTGTGGAGAAGCAGACGTAGCAGTGCCTTTGAATGCCAAGTGTCATTTTTAGGGGTAGATGCAAAATAATCTAATTGGAAGCAATGGATTTCAACAGGAGAGAGTTTGTTTCGGCAACTTATTCTTAGCAAAACATAAATGTTAATTTCTCTGTAGCTTATCTGTGAAGTTGTGACTTCAGATTCTCAATCAATGCCGGTACACCAGTTTTTAACCTTAATACAGAAATGATACTTAATTATATTTGCCCCTTTTCCTCCCTGCCAGCATATCAACTGCCACTCCGAAAGACAAGTTCATTCCATAAAAAGGCCACTGAAATCAAAGTAGCTGAAAATTCAGTAAAAGCCTGTGAGTCCCACTTTGATGGAACTCATGCTCCATCCTGTCCCAGGCAGGATATCTGGCATTCCCCGGATTTAGGCTCCATGCCAAAAATAGACCTGTGGTCTATCTTCAAAAGAGCTAGTTAGCCCCATTTATCCCCCCATCCATCAGATCAAATCTATGTAGGCCAAACCAAAGAGGGCAAGGGGAAATAGCTGCTAATTGGACTAGCCAGTTTGAACCGACAAGTCCCAGTCAACTTCTGTCCTAACTCTGAAAGACTTGGGGATCACTACACACCGTGGCATGTCTTTGTTTCACGGAGAAGCCTCGTTCCATCTTCTTTCCAACCATGAATATTGTTTCTCACAGTCAATCCTGCACTTCCTTCTCTTGGCCTTTACTCAGATCAGCTTAGATTTATAATATGGAATATTCCTATTCTCTTTTACTCCTCTTTGCCTTCAAGGCCAAGGAGTTGACACGCAGCCTGCAGCCAGCACGGGCCCTCTGGAGAGCCTTGAATGCTGGAGCTTTGCTTCGAACCAAGACCACAAACACCCTTCTGTTACTGGTTCCTATTTGTGTGGATCTTTAGATAGCCCGCTGGCTAACAGACATCTTGTTTCTGTGTATTTCTGTGTATCAGCACACGTTCCTCATGCTCTTCGTGACAAGAAAGGCATGTATTTTCTAAGATACTTGCACAAGAGGGCTTTATGCTTTTTTTTCCCCATCCTCAGAGCTTGAGGTCCAGGGCACGACTCATCCTTCTCTCTCCCAGATGGCAACTTAGCACAGAGCCACGGGGGGCCTGGGAGAGGCAAGTCTGGGAGTATCTGGCAGTGCACTGCCTCTGCCTCTTTTGACATTGTCTTTAGTGCTGGGGGTTGGTCATGGGGTTTCAAACACTGAACCTTGGCACTGTGCTGCCTCTTGTAAACTCAGAAAATTACTTTTTCGCTCCACGCAGAAAGCAGCAAAAGCTCCTTCTGTGCCGTGGCTGTTCCGTGAATTCAGTTGCTGTTCCTGGAAGGTGACTGCATGCTTTCCTTAAAATCAAATTCTTAGGAAAAATGAGCAAGATGCTTTGGGAACAAGGTAGTGCATCATCTTCCTCTGTTTAGGTCACTTCATCTTGAGCAGAGGCTGTGAGATTTTTATAGGATGAGAGCCACAAAGGGCATTCCTTCTTCAACACCATCTCATTCCCTTCTTCCTGCTGATCCCCTTGTGCTGTCCTTGAAATAACATGTTGTGAAGAGACACAGGCAGGCAAGGGAGACAAAGGACAAAGCCTAAAAGAATGTCCTTGATTCCCTGTAACTCCTTTTTTTTTTGCATCCAAGACCAGCCTACATGTAATTAGTGAGGAAAGCACTCCTGGGATCATTCAGCAGGATGAACAGCAATATAGTTAATTTCTGGGGAGAAAGTTTTTTTTCTTACTGGTGAGCATTGTTCTCTGTCACAAGACACTGGTGCTTGTACTTGGTGGTGATTTGTGCTCCTTCTTTTTCTATATGGTAGGCCCCTTCTCAGAGGAGCCCCTTGGTTGAGAGCCCCGGTGGTGGTAGGTGCTCCACCCCCTTGGACCTATTTGCATGGTATAAGCTTACCTATAAGCCTGTGGACATTTTTTCCAGTGTTTGGTGTTTGCAGTTCAAATGTCCATCTTGGAAATACAAATGCTCACCTCACAGAACTACTTTCCCTGGGAGATAATGTTCACGGTATTTTTTCTTCTCCTAAATGGATCAAAAATACATACTTTGTCTTGTAGGTTCTTAAGAGGTTTACAAGCTGGAAAACTTTGAATTTAAAAGATATTTTCTAGGAATTACTTCTTTCCAAGTCTGGACACCCCCCCTCCCCCCATAATTTGTGAGGCTCTCCATAGCAAAGCATGCTGTGCATAAATTAAATGTTGTCGTCAGCCTCTATGGAATGATGATTCCTCCTGATATATACTATTTATTACTCCTGGTAAAACAAACATACAGGTGAGAAAAGTTCATATATCCTGTCAACCAAAGAGCTAAAAAATAATGCAGTTTATAACAAATTAAAATACTGAACTATGACTTGTGATTAAAATCTCTTGTAACTGTGTTTTATTTTACAGATATGGCCTCTGAATGACTTTGGATTTCTACGTGCAAGCCCCAATGGCCATAGATTTCTTGATGATTAAAAGATTTAAGTGACTATGGCCAGCTTTCATAGTATTTTCTACTAAAATCAATAAAACTATTTTTGTTTAGAATAAACACAAGTATTACTTGACAAACATGTCTCCTTCTGAGATTACATCTAACTTGAAAGTGGGAATGATGTATACTGCTATCATTAACACAAATGACATGGCTCTTACTCTGTTTCCTCTGGCTATTTGTACAAAGTGCTTGGATTTATTAGGAAGTTTGGGTTATTACTGCAAGCCAAAGTTAGCAGTGAGTGTGAGCAAGGGGTGAAAAAGGCACAATGCACTATTATATTGTCACCCCTCCAGAGCCACACTTAGGCTGTGGCACGCTAGGATTGGAACTGAGATCAGCAGCAGTGGGGTTCCAGAGCTGCTAGTTAATTACAGGTGTTTTGTAGGGTTTTCCTTAAACTGGCTCCAGTTTGGCCCGGTGGATTGTAGGGCCCAGAGCCCAGCTTCCCAGTTACTTGTCATCTAAGGATGAAGACTGCATTTATTCAGATGATGGAAAAGTGACCATAGATGCACCATTCCAGTTACCTGCTACTTCAGACTGAAACAACGAGCCTGTGAGATCTGCAGGGTCTCTGCCACCTCTTTCCAAGGCTCAAGTCCTTGTGAGGATTTAATGAAGTTAAATATTTAGCACAGAAATGGAAAATGTTCCTGTTTCCCATAAAGGCACCTTGCTCTTTGTTATCTTCAAAGCATTTTCATGTGTATGCCTCCTGATTAAATTCTGTCATCTGAGCTGTTAAAAGGATTTAAGCTAAGAGGTAAAGCTCAAGGTATAGTCGATATAGACCGAGATTGAAAGAAGCTACTCTGTCGTTTGCTGGGAAAGAAATGTCATTTAGCTCATGAGGTGTATTCCAGTTGTACAGAACTTAGTGTTCTCTTGTGGAGGTTTTTAATAAGGAGCTCTTTAGCTGCATAAGGAAAAAAAAACAAGTCTCTTGTCTGCAGAGCTACGTCAGCAAATGGGCACCTTTCCGTTCTTAGGCACGACTGAGCTTGTTCTTGTAATGCCCCCTTTTCTTTAACACACATTTCTTTAGCAGTTGCTGTCCCCTGTTTGTCCAGTCTTTTTCAGTTTTTAACTCTTAACCTGCTTCATTGAAACAATCATTGAAGGATCTCCACGACAAGTGAACACGTGTCACAACAAACCAAAGATACGTCTTTGGTTTCGCTCTTGGAGACGGTGTAATTTCCACCACATCGACAGGAAAGAGTGTAACATTGTTCATCTGCCAAAAAAGAAAACAAAAAAGCCTTTAGTGCTTGAGAAGAATCAAGAATTTGTTCTGTATTTTCTTCACAAAGTTGTTTTTAATAACAAATGACCTCCTGCTGCTGGACTGTAAATGTCAGTACCTGCGCTACCATTTGTTGCCCCAAAAATAATGATACTTTTAAAATCTTTCTGTGAGTGTGAGGCATTCTTAGGCCAAACAGCCAGGGTCAGTGTAGTCTCTTTAAAAAAAGGCAAATAATAAAAAGGTGCACATCAGTGAAACAGACAGATATTACAAGAAAGAACTGAGGGGTGTTAGTCATCCATCTGACAGATTGAGGATGGTTCCAAAAGAAATTAACCCATGAAATAAAAATAAAACAGAAGAAAGGAAAGCAGGTAGGATTTCCTCCCTCAAAAAATGTTAAAAAAAAATAATCAGCCATTAATTCAAAAAGCAGGTAAATGATAAAAGCTAGAGTAACATAAAGGAGAGAAATAACATAATTAGATGAGAAAAAAAGTCTGTAGGAAAACACTTGCATTCTACCATCAGAGAAAGAGCAAAAAGATGCATAAGATATTAGGGAAGAATCTGGAAATCTAAACAATTAATTATGCAGCAAGGAGAGAGTGAGATAAAAAGCGGTGCTGCAAGCTGGGGCGAGGAGGTGGGGCAGGAAGAGATGGAGAAGGAATGCAAAATAACTGTCCCAGAAAGTTAGGTTCCAATACAGAGAACAGCACAGCTCCATCTGAGGCAAATATAAAAAAGTAAGAACTTACAATAAGACAAGAGAATGACATAAGACATACGTAATGGTCTAAGAGCAGAAAAAATGGGAAACATTTGCAGTGAGCACGAGAGGCTCTGTGAACAAGCAGTGGGGCTCTCATACCTTCATTCCAGGACATATCCTCAAGATAGATTTGTGCATGTAGTGGCCATTCTTTTGTCAGATTATTTTCTATAAAAAAACCAAAAACATGACAGATGTTCAACCCTGGTAATGTAGAGGTCCTTATTTCTTCCTGATAAATGAATAGTTTTATACGATTAGCAGTTAGCCTGGTCCCCAGCACAGAATCACACCTACACCACCTCAGCAGTTAAAAATGCAGTTCTCTAAAATTTTAGTTTCTGTCCTACTGTAGCCAGGAGAAGTGAAAGGTGAAGATGTATTACTGACATTAAGACACTGCTGAAACCAGTAGTTTTGCACATTAGGGGCAAACTTTTGTTTTGATGTAAATACCTTCTAAAAGCCTGGTGGTAACGACACTTCCACAAGCTGAAATGGTCAACTTACCTGTTCTGGTCACAAAATCACGGAATGGTTGAACACCAAGATTCCTGCAAAAGATATTCCTAACAATAGATCAATGAAAAACACTTTCAGGGCAAGCCTACAAGTTGTCTTTTATGGCAACGAGTCTGTCAGCAGAGAGAGGTGGTCAGTCCTGGCCTGCACCCGTGGCATCTCCTGCCATTTGATCCTCCATCAAGTGCAGCATGAAATGAAAAGTGTTCAATACAACTGAAATTATCAAATGCAAACTACAACAGCACACTCATCTTTGATGTACAAAGTTCACACCAAGTTCTGTATTGTGACAATATTGTAAGATTTTTGCCAACAGAGTGACAAGTGAAGCCATAAAATGTAATATAAAAAGGAAAATAAAAAAAGGACATAACCCCTTACAACTTACTACACAAAAACTTCCAGTTGCTGCCTGATACCTGGAAGCTCCAACTCCCCAGATGCTGTTTTAAAGAACCAGAAATACCTGAAAGCTGATCTTTAGCACACACACACACACACACACAGAGAAATGCCTTAGATTTGGCAAGACTCAGGAGCTTAGTGCTTATTTAAGGTTTAAATCAGGTTGTTATCGAGTGAGTAGGTGTTCCTTCTCTTGGTGAGTTTTTAAACAACTTTTGTAGTAGAGTAACATCAAGTTTTCTAGAGCACGGAGTGTTGTCCACAGCTTTCTATGAAAAGTAAGTTGGCAGTGAAAGAATTTCTTCCAGAACTACTTACTAAGCGCTTGCTGAGAAGTCAGAGACCCAGCTTATTTTATGTTATTTTAATCCCCAAGAGATTTCCCTACCTCATCACTAGATGGTGAGGTTTTCTACATGGTTCCCAGCTTCTTCTACGTAACTGCTCTAACTAAGAAGTAGAAACAAGGGACTTCACATCTACCTCCTCCAACACCACCCCAGAAAAGCTGCACAATTCCAACCTTTAGCTGATCAGATAATGGAGTATTTCCCTCTTTATCCCCAAACTTTGCTCCTGTGATTGCAACCACCTCACTCTTCAGAAGCTGGGTCTGAACAGTGAAGCAGTGGCTCAGAACAGACACACATCGATATTCCATTGGTTGATTTCACACAGTAACTGTGTAAAGCAAAGTATTCCCAAGGAAGCTTCCTAACTTAGGACACAGCAGCCTAAGTTGCTGCAAAGAAACTTAAGGCTACTATGAAAGTATAATCTAGCAAGAGCTAATCACAGCTATCTCTGTAGTTAATTATCTGAACTAACTATAGAATCTAACCAATCTGTTTTGTTGGTTCTGTTTTGTTGGTTTTCTGGGGCTCTTTTTTGTTTTTGTTTTATTTATTTATTTATTTTTTCTAAATTGTTTCCCTTTCATAGCTCTTTTCAGTTTAAGTTTATCAGTTTATCTATCTATATCATAGATATAACTATGAATGTAATGTACCAGTCACGAAATGAATCCCTTGCATTTTAACTCTCCTCATGTATAATTAGGGAAAAAAAGAGAAGAGATAATACTTACATTTTGGCTTTTTAAATCATTTAAGGCCAGTTTAAAAAAAAAACCCAAACCAACCAAATATTATGGCTCAATCTTTATTCTGCAGCTAAATGACTATTCTAATTTTAACAGAAAGGTACATTCTATATCCTTGAGAATGAACTTCATCTAAATTAGTTTTAATGAAGGAGATTAAAACAAATCAGACTGTAAATAATGACAGAATCAATACAGCCTCTTTGATGTTACCTTTGCTGAACATCTTTTCTGTAATGAAAAGGTCAGAATTAAAAAAAAAATTAACCCATTCACACTTAATGCTTTACTGCTGTCAAAGAAATGGAAACAATATAATCAGCAAGAGTGTAAAGATGAAAGACAACTGGAAGATAGACCTGTCAATCAGTCATTCTCTTTGTTGTGCACATTCACAATTACATAAACAACACCTATGGGTAATGTTTTAGTTATGAAAAGTAACACCTGCTGGGAACATTAGCTATCTGCATGAAATTTGCAAAATAAAATAAAAGGGAAGATGGTCTTAACTCCTGCCAAATAACTCCAATTTACTTGGGGTTAGACTATTCCAGCTACAGAACATGAGAAAGGGACCAGAGAGTGTCCTGAGAACACCCACAAGACTAGTCAGAGAGGCCTTTCCTCCAGCAGGCCTCGTGTGAGGTAAAGATTCATCCTTCTCTTTCTTGAGAAAAAAAAAAAAGCAGAGATCAAAATGAAATCTGTCCAGCTACCATCCTGCCTACCTTCAGGTTCTTCTCTCCACTGTGGTGGAGACAACACTGTAACTGTGAGAACAGTGTGAAAAGGGCAAGTACTTCTCATTTCACCTGTTTCATTTTAATACTTGGAAAAAAAATTCACAAAGGAAAACGGTCTCTTGGGTTGAGGGAAGAACAGAAGACTCACGAAGTCACGAAGGTGATGGCTGAAGAAAAGTCTACCTTCTCCTCTGTTCCAAACATAGTACAGCATGAAGCCCAGGAAACAGAACTTCAACCAAGCTTTTCTAATTTGCTACTGCAATTGTCATTTTAAAAACAAGTAACAATTAAAAAAAAAATAATCAACAGGCAAAATTAATCACTCATACAGGTCCCAGCCTGAACACAGATCATTATTCCTAATCTGATTAGGAATTCCTAATCTGATTTTCCAAATCTGAAAGTCTTGCTGATTATCTCAAAAGATGTAAATTTTCAATTAGTACTTGAGCGAGTCTGTAAACAGCACATAATCCAGTAACCTCTCTTTTTAATCACTTTTGTATGTTGCATTTACTTGCTTATCTGGTTCAAGAAGGAAAAACTTATTTTCTGGAGCTGCAAAAGCCTTTTTTTTTTAATTTTAGTTCTCCTATTAAATACTCTACCCAATATAATATACCTTAAGAGAGAAGAAACTGATTTAGCCACTTAAAACCAGAGGCAGAGCCCAGCATGAGCTCGGGGAGGTTACAAGCAGAATTAAAGCCTAACGACCAACACAGAGCGTGTAAGTGACTCTAATATTTATTGTGCTTGTCCTTATTTCATCTATTATTATTGTTATGGCCACGACTCGCTCGTTAGTGCTTCTCTGAAGCAAACGGGTGCCTGATTTTCCCTCTCTTGCTGGAGGAGGAGGTTAAGCCTGGTATTGTCCCAGAGTTCTGGGGCAGGTTTACTTATGAGTAGCAGCTGCTCAGGCTGTAGAACTCTACCTACCAAATTGTACATTCCTCAACACTATGGCAGGAAAACTGTGAAGACCAAATCATCTGTGAAGACCATAACTTCAAATTTTAATTCCCAAGAAGCCCAGCCTGCCTGGCTTCGCCATCTCTTGGATTTGTCTGACAACAAGAGGTGAAAGGATTCTGCAGCTCCATTGTCTCAACTGCAGAATCTAAGAAAACACTGGCAGGCTCATCAGAGAGGTTTATGAGCCTGCAATTCAAAGAGATTAAAAGGAAAAATCTACTGAGATTCTTTCAGGCTACAGAACAACATTAAATAACTATTAGCAGCTTGGTTCAGGAAAGCTTTACTAGAGCCCTTGCTGGGTCATTCAGAAGTTGTACAAGAGAAAAGGTATTTAAGTTTCACTTGAGGATACAATAAATATTTCTCGGGCTATTTAAGGCTGAGATTTAGGAAAAGTGTTGCAAGCAGTAAATGGAAATTTAACCCTTTTAACAGTTTATGGTAATAGTAAAACCAGTCATAATACTTTAGAGATTTTTCTAGCTCTTTATCACTCTCATATTCTTAGAGTTGATTTTTTTAAACCAAATACGTAATTTAAAAAAGTTCAAAATAAATATCGTCAATGAAATACTACTCATAGCATCTACTCAGTATCAAAATCATCACAGTACTCAAAACGTCAATGTTTTCACAAGTTAATTATTTCTAATGGGCTGTTTAGTTTTTAAATAATTACTTAAGCTTCATTCTCTGGCATTAATTTAAAATAACCGCGCTTACTTTAATTTGAAATTTTAAAAAGTCATGTGCTAAGAATTTTCATAACAAAAAGCTGTATTTGTTAAAAAGCCACCAAAGAGCACTGCTTAGCTTGTAGCCAAAGCAGCTTAGAATTGACTCCAAAGAGCTGTGCTAAAAAGGCTTGTGTTCCAGCAGGAGCTGAGGCTCTACAGCTGTAAAATCCATGGCTGGAGAAGGAACTTAAAGAGTATAATCTGACACACTGCAAAGCCCAAGTTAACAGCCATCTTAAAAGCTTTATTTTAGTCTGAAAGTATATTTTTAAGAAGGAATTGTTTTAACAAGGAACAACTAAAAGTTAGGTTTTTTCCTGTCTTACAATAAGGTAGGCAATTGAACACCTTGACATTTCTGCCACCCATTAAAAGCATTTTTGCAGGCTTTTGTCTTGCTGTTCCTGCTTATTCTCGTAGTGGATGTGTAAGGTCCTGGCATCCTATTTCCCAAATTATGTAAGATGCCTTGATGTCTAACACGGAATCATCACTGTTGCTGGAGCGGGAGGGAATGCTGGATTAACGGGAAAGTGACCATCTCCAAACCAGTCTTTTCAGTTTGCTGTACTGGGAGAAGAATGGGGAAGGAGCAAGGGTGGGAAGTGCTACCTTCTATTTGGTTTTCATTTTTCTAATTTATGACCACACTTCTATAAGACTCCCTTTCTAAACCTGGAGTAGAATCTTAACCGAGTGAAGACACATCCTCAAAGATTTTTCAGGTTTTAAAGAGGTTGGTTTGTCAGTGGGAGCTGAATTAGTGACCAGATATTTTAAAATGAGTTACCTGAGGCTAAGGAAAGATTTTTGTTGTGCCCCACTGCCTAAAGGAAAGGTACAGAGAGGATGGAATGGCCTAAGATGGAACACTGGCGATTCCTTATGTCTCAGAAATTAAGCAAGAACAAAGAAAATGATGCTGGAATATGTATTTCATGTATGAAAATTGCATCTGCAATATTTTTCTAAAAAAGTTATTTCAAAGTTGAGGTATGTGCTGAGATGTGAGAACTCCTACCTTTGATTACAGCCCCCATCCTATCAACTCTTCTGCTTTATGGACACCTGTGTCCATCAGCATATAAAAACATTATTTTGGATAGAGCCTCACTAGAGCCTTACGTGGAAAAAACTTTAGATTCTTAAATTTTTCCACGCTCTGCCCCCAAAACATATACAAAGCAACGGGTTTTAGGGACAATCCCATTACTAGCTTTGCATTATTTGCTATTAGTGTCAGAAATTAATCAAAAGTAATCAGTTTAATTATTTATTTTTAATTGTGACCTTTCTGTTAACCAATCATTAATAATTAAAATGTAAAATTAAATAGTAAAATTAATTACCTTAATTATGCAATTGTTTAGATACAAAATTCCAGTTATTTAAATCCTGTGTATTTAAATGTATCATCAAAATATATCATCTAAAATTCACAAAAGTTGCAGGGCTGCTATTCAAAAGGCCCAGTCAAAGGAATGGACTGACAGGGACAACAAAAGGTTCAACAAGGATTATTAAGTCCTGCATTTGGGATGTAATAACCTAATACAACAGTCCAGGCTGGGAGACAACTGGCTGGAAAGTAGTCTTCCAGAAAAGGACCTGATGGTCCTGGTGGACAAGTTCAACAGGAGTCAGTAGGGCACTCTTGTGGCAAAGGTCAACCCCATAGTGGGCTGTATTAGCAAAAGTGTAACCACAGGGCAAGAAAGTGTTTGGTTTTTTTTTCCTCTTAATCAGCACTTAACAAGATTGCATCTGAATCCCATGTCCAGTTATGGACTCCCCAGTGCAAAGTCCTGACACACAGAAGCAAGTTCAGAGGACTGCCAGCATGGTCATAGATTGGTACAAACATCACACAAGGAGAAGCCAAAAGAACACAAGTATCTCATTGTCTACAACTACCTAATAGGAGGGTGTAGAGAAGACTTCTCAGAGGTGCACACTGGAAAGATGAGCAGTGAAAGACACAAGCTGCAGAAAGAGTCCCCATATCTGACTTGATAGAAGGAAAACATGTTTTGAATCATAGAATACCAGGTTGGAAGAAACCTCAAGAATCATTTGGTCCAACCTTCCTTGGAAAAAGCATGGTCTAGACAAGATGGCCCAGCACCGATTCTCTCAGCCTTTCCTCAAAAGGCAAGAATTCCCAATCCTTGGATCATCTTTGTGGCCCTTCTCTGGACCTTCTTTTTTTTGCATAGTGGGGGCCAGAACTGAACACAGTATTCCAGGTATGGCCTGACAAGTGCTGAGTGGGAAAATAATGACTTTATCTCTGCTGATGATGGCCTTATTGATGCAACCCAGTGTCCTGTTGGCTTTCTTTGCCACAGCAGCACACTGTTCACTCACATTGAGATTGTTGTCCATCAGGACCACCATGTCCCCTTCCACAGTCAGGCAGATTCCAGCCTGCCCTACACTCCTGGATTATGTTTTCCCAGGTGCAAGGCCTTACACTTGTCCTTGTTGATTTTGGGTTTGGTTTTTTTTTACTTTGTTTTTGTTTTTCTACTATGAAGGTGTTCAAACACTACAACAGGCTGCCCAGAGCAGCTCTGGAATCTCCATCCTTGGAGATATTAAAAACTAGTTTGGAGAAGGTCTGAGCAACTGACCTATGTGGACTTGCTTTGAGTAGAAGATTGATCTAGATGACCTATGAAGGTCCCTTCCAACCTACAAGACTCTGATTCTGTAAAAAGTTTTTTATTATTCCAAACTGTGTCACAAAAGCACCAGCTTTCAGGGGTCAGATGACTTCTAATATGAAAACCATAAACCATTTTTTTTTCCAAGCTAAACTCACTAAAAACCTTTTGGTAATTATTACTGTCAAACTTGATTTTAACTGCATATTCATCCTTTCTAAATGGGATACTGAGCAAAGAATGGAAAAATCTCTAAGAAGAAAATCTGTTGAGGAAAACAAAAAGTCAGTTCTTAATAGCCAAATTGTTATACACCTTTTTTTCCATCCCCCAAAATTTCCACAGGAATTGGAAGCAAAAAATTCACCATTATAAAAAGGTATTCTTATGTCATTAATGAAATGCCAAAACAATGAATTGGGACAATTTTCATAAAACATGCAAAAAAACAGTTCTTAAGATTTCCAGACCAGAGAGGCTTGGATAACTACTTAAGCCAAACATCTAAAGAGTTTGAGGTTTGTCCCTTCCTCTTTAATACTATGGCCTGAAGACACACAAAAAATTTAGTAGATCAGTGTGATACCTTCAGAGAGAAGCAGTATTAAGATATGAAAGCACATGTGCTCGTTATTCCCAACGAGTTGGTAAAAAAAGCCACCAAACCACAATTAAAACCACAGAGCCCCACATCATTTCAGCTTCTTAGAACTTCTCTAGACCGAATTTCTGAGCCAAACAATCAATATTCAGTCAAAACCACAATTTCTGAGTGTTTACAGCAGAATTTGTCTAGAATCATGACTTCAGAAGCAGCTTGACGGGCAATTCAAAGAACTAGAATTTTATTTCACCACCATTTTGCTGCCAGGGAACAAGCTGCAAAGAATGCAGCAGCACTGCACGTATATGTTACAGACTAACTCTGAATGGCACCCTCTCTATCAAAATGTATCCATCCCATTATCATACTGTTACCAAATCCCCATGTAAATAAACATAAAATTTGTTTACTTTATTTACTAAGTCTTTTTTACAGAATCTTGAGATTGCTTTTAGAAGAACTCATCTGGACGCGAAAGAATCTCAGGAAATATAGATAACCTTTGAAATACTGTAGAATAAGTTTTGTCAAAAATAATTTATAGCAATGTCCTTGAATTTCATGGGAAAACAAAGCGGCTTATTAAATCTTGATGCAGCTCTCTACTTTTGTGGATTAACTTGACCCAAATGAAATGCAACTCCATGATCTATATTTAAGCTTTAGGTAAAACTCACAAAAGACTTCAAACTTAATCTCTAAGGTTTCTTTTTTCCCTGTGCACGTACAATTTGTGAAAATGGAAGACATAGCTGATGCTACAATGCTAGGAATACAATAGGATGAGAGTACTGGGTAGCAAAAATTCCTCTTCTAGCATTTAAAAAAATAAGTTTGAGATGAAAAATGTATTTAAGTTTGATCTTAACACTACAACGTAACACATAGCATAACAAATTAGCACAAGATGCAACTTTTTTCCTTTCTTCTAAAATATTTATTCAACAATTCTGTTTTCACTCCTCCACCCTCTTTTCCAAAACCCACACAAAGTCTGCAACACAAGATTATTTAACTAAAGAATGCGTACTGGGTATATACAATTATATATCACTCTTTTTATCCTGCAGTGATGCATATCTGCCAGAATGACTAAGCCTTTGTCTCTCAAAGTTCTGGTATCCGCAGCGGCAGGGGAGTTAAAAATCAGCACAAGAGAGCAAGGTCTGATGGTGTGCCAACGTACAATGGAAGAGAATTCAATAACAAGCTGCAGAGACAGTGGGCTTTTATCAGACACATTCAAAAGTGGTGGTGGCTACACGTCAATGCTGGACCAGAGTGTGTTACTGCAGAGTGCGACTGAGTGTTTTCCCCACAGGCAATACACTATTATTGACTCCCCCCATTAACATGTAGGGTGGATATACATTTATTGAAGGTTCTAATGGAAGGCTGAGGGACTCCTATCCTGAGGCCAGAGCAGAAAGACAGCCTATCACTTCATGTAATGGTAGCCCATGTGTGACAGACCTGACCTACATTTCCCCCCTTTCTTTCTCGCAACAGCCTGTCACTGTTTTAAGAAGCTATTTTCTGAGAGGTATAAAAAGAAATGCATGCTAGAGCTGCCTAGTTAATGTGTTATATTGGATTATTATTTATAAACCTGCTTTAAAAAAGACTAGTTTAGACGACAGATGAATTATGAAAGCTACCATAACACACACAACCAAAAAGAATGGGTCTTTATGATTCTGAAGTGCTTCTAAACCCTACACGTTAAACGTTAGGTAGAAATGGATTAATACCTATATCTAAGATACTGCAGCAAAATGTAGCATAAGACTTAAAATTAAGAACGCTTAACGAAGCTGCCTTAATAAAATGAAAAGGGCTAAGGTCTGTAATTAGTATAAATTTCATATTCCTTCAAATTATTAGAAGTAACGCCACCTAATGTTCCTTTGGAAGTAATTCAATGTTTTCACTAGCTAATGTATGTGTAGCAAAAGCTATAAATAATGGATCCGCATTTGAAAGTAGGACAAGAGTGAAAGAAACATTTGGTTCAGCAATAAACAGCATTTTAAAATACCATCTAACTACCACTCCCAGCCCCTGCTTATTTAAAGAGCTGCTGCCACTACAGCACTCCTTGGCAGGAACCTACCACGCTGCTGCAGGTCATACTCTTTTTTTGTCTCTTCGTTCCCTAGAATTTTCCACGCTTGATCGATTTCGATGAACCTCTGCACGCGCTCCTCCACTTCTCCTGCTGGCACATCTGCCTCCTGTTTGTCTGGATGATACTGCCAATCAAAAAGAAAAAAAAAACCAAAAAAAATTACAAAAAGTTGAGGGGAGTGGAAGTGAGGAGGGTGGAAGAGGAGCAATCAATAATGCATTTGATATTCAGTTAAAAGGACGGAGAAAAGGAGAAGGTCTGAGCTCAGGTGCCAAAGGAAGGGAGACAACGATGCTGGGCACGAGCAAAAACTGCCAATTTAATTAGACCACTGAAATGGCAACAAACCCACCAGTGGCACAAATGTCACCAGGTACACTGATGGCATTTTCTGGATAATTTGCTGATGGAATCATTGGTCTTATGGACAATTTACCTAGAGAGAATGACTGCCACAAACAGAAATAGGTACACGCAGAGAACCACAACGTGGGAACAAGAGGAGGTGCTGTAGGTGCAAGAAGCTCTCGTAATATGACACAAAGCTGATTTAAACAATGCCACCAATGTTTAGTTAAGGCTATTACAGGTAAATTGAATAGTGTATTACACGTACCTAGCTTTTTAAAAAAAATTATTTAAACGTTAAATCGAGTATACATTAACAAACATAATTTATAATATATGTAATTCTACTTTTGAAAATATGCCTCAACATCTTTAGTTTCTTCCAGTTCAGTGAATCAATAGCTCTTCCAAATATTTAAAGTCATGGATCACTGGCTACAGAATTGTGTCATTTTAGTTAAGAAATGGTTATTCAAGGACATGGCTGCAAGAAATCCCCCGTTACATGGACAATAATAATTAAAACGGTAACACATTTTCGTTACCATTTGTTCCATAGATCATTCTGACCTCTTTTTGCTTCAAATGCCTCCCAAAACCTCTTTTTGGATATTTTAAATTACTCATTATAAGTGATGGACGAACAGGAAAGAGCATTCAAGATGAGAAAGCTGCAATATAATCGGACCTATCAGCTGTTAACTGTGTTATAAATCAGGATATCCCTTATTCTGGAGCTTTAACTTCTGCCCTTTATATTAACATTAGCTGGGCACTGAAATGTACAGCAGATTATAAGACTTAGAACACCCATTCTACAAGTGTTTGAGCAGATTCCTGATTAACTGAATCCCTTTGGTTTAGTTTAGAATTAATTTTGGAAAGGGAAGAAAAGAATACTAATATCATGTGTGCTTTATAAAATTCAAAAGTTGAACAGACCACTCCTACTGGAGTCTATCTGCTCATTGATGTATGTACTTGGATAAATCCCCTGTATGACAACAAGAGAATGTACATAAGAGCAAAATATTAAGCTCTGACCTCAGGTATTTTCCCATGTAGAGATGAATGTTGCCACAGACTCAAATATAAAGTCTGTACACAAATGACTAGTTTTCCTCTCCCTATGAGTAAGCCCATTGAAGCCATCTCCCTATTCAAGACCGAGGACTAGCTTTCATCCCAAAATACATGCCTGAAGCACAGTAGTTATCCATAAAGATTTATCTCTTAGACATCCCTTTTTTATCTCCCCAACTGAAGATGACAAAAGCAAATAAAAAATTTTTGGCCATTGCATTTAGTCATTGTATTCTAAATAGCTAATTAGATAACCTTTATTTGGTAGGCACAAAATGCAGTGTTCTGTTGCATCATGGTGTACTGTAAAAGCTATTTAAATTAACTGTTTCTTTTCAAATCCGTTTTTCTGAAACCTTGGCTTTTCCAGTTGTATTTAAATTCTAACAACATTTTTAACATTGGTGGTTGATTGGATACCACATTTGTGAAAGGTCATTTTTGAAAAAAAAATCAAAGCTTAATAAGGATACAAGGCAAAATAATCAGATCACAAAGACTTCCATTGTTTCCTTTTAGCAATGTTATTTATTTTAACAATGATTGAGGTACACATCCAGCAGTTACTCCTCAAAGCAATATTTTATCTAAAAGATGACACTTTGTTATTTTAAAATATTTCAGATGCTATATTTAACATGTGTATCCACCACGGACTGCACCTTCTCAGACCAATTTCTTACAGATACATGGAAACATTACTGACCGATTGCCCAAAAGAACACTGGCTTCAGTCTTGCCAAAAATGTTGAGAAAACAGCCCCACAAAACTGGTCACGCTTTTCCTTTGCTACACCAAAACTTTGCCCGACTGAAAAATCATTTTGGACTACGCTGGAAGTAGTCAGGAAAAACCAGTAAGCCATAAATGTTGCAAGAAGTACTTTGGAAAAATAATAACCAATGCAGAAGAGGCGATTCTCTTCATTTCCTAAATGATACAGAAAATTCATTATTGTTCAGTTATCATCTAGCTTTTAACCTTTTTCCTAGATATCTGGAAAATTTAATATTTGCAACATAAGCAATTTTTTGAAAGACTACAATTTCATGTAACTAATACTAGTTACATTTCATGTAACTACTTTGTAGGGGGTCTACTAATTACAATAATATAAAATATCTATTTTGGTTTCCATGCTTTCTCCATGCTTTGCTCCTTCCTCTGCTGGGCTTGTTCCTCTCTTACCACCCAGTGCCTTTCCTAGTCTACATCTACACTAAGAAAAATCCTCAAACCTTTGCTCTTCTTCTCTCATCCTCTCTTTTTGTCTCCAGTGACCCCATTGCATCTGAATTCATTATGTACCTGTTCTCATTGACTTCTTTTTCCTACTCTCCAGATTACTGATCAAAACCCAAGCGTGCAAAAATACCCTCCTGATTCAACTGCCCATAGACTTGTCTCACCTCTGAGGCACAGAGGACACCTTACCAAAGTTTTAACCAACCTACTGATGTTAGGTTTAACCAACCTAAGCTGATGTTTAGAGAGAGTACCCCAAGGTCCTCCATCAACTCCAGGCTTTTTTGGTATCTTCCCCCATTCTTGGTTACCTCATCCTTGCTTCTGATTCTCCTCCCTCTCCAGCATACCCGTCAGAGGAGCTGCCTCAAGAGAGCCAGGGGTTTGGTTTGGTTTTGAGGAAGATAAAATATGTTATATATTTCTGATATCCTCCTCTTTTCCCATTCCCTCTTATTTCTGGGTTAATCTCAGCTGCAACTGAGCTCCATAATGAAAACAGACAAGCCTGTTTTCTACTCGACCTCTCTCCTAATACTCAAACCAAACTATTGTTCATCTCTCCCTCTGTGCATTCAGTTGTAAGTTCTTACTCCAAATGTTAAAGACTCCCAATGTCTCCTGCAATATCACTTCTCAAAATCTGTGCAAATTATCTTCGTGTCATTCATCCCTGCCACCTCAGCACTATTTTCAGCTGTATTATTGCTGAAAATTTAAATCTTTCTGGCACACGTGTAACATTTTTTAAGAAGCAATGGTTCCATAAAAATAGCTTTTCACTGAGTGCTCATCTTGATTTTTGAACACAGCACTAATTCTTACTAACATATAACTATCTAACAGGACTTTACAGAAAGAATAAAGGGTATTTTTCCTGAGTCTGACAGAGGGAGAGAAAAAGGAAGAAGAGATATATGCTCAATCTAGTTTTCTTTTTTTTTATACCTCTACTAGAAGTAATTTGCTAACTTCTTTCTATTACTAAAGGCTGTCTGGAATTTATGTCTCTTTACAGCATGTGATGCTTTGTAATTGCTGTGAATGATAAAAATTAAACTGATTGAAATATATTAGTTCATCTTTCACTTGTAAAAAATACTTTACACTTACATGTGATGCTGCTCACTCCCCTGAAGTTTATCTTAAATGGCACATTGTCATAGCATCTCTTTAGGACTTTGGATCTTGGTGTAAGGGTTAATTTTTAATTTTTATTGGGGAGGGGAGGGGCTGTTTTAGTTTTTACAATCACTAAGAAAAATTTGAAGAAGCACAAACCTTGAAAGTCTAAAGCTGAAATGAAAAACACACTTTAAACATTATCTGTTGGAGACTTGGTGACATTTTTAGTGCTGCAGGGAAACAGCAAACCAGGCTAATACAGACTTAACCTCATGCCCTTTTCAATTATAGGATCATTATTTTACCTTTCTAAAACAACGCATTGAACCGTCTGATAATATATATCAGACTATACTTTTCAGCAGTTTATGTACAGTGGGGAACAGGATGGCACCTGGCAAACATACTCTCAAGCACATATTCAGGTTCAGTTCATAGATAAGCATCCAAAAATTTAAAAATTTTGAATGGAACATCTTAGTTTAGGAAAAATCAATTGTATTTCATTATAGTAGGTATCAAAGGCAATAGATTACTACAGAATGAAAAAACAAGCAAGTAAACTTCTGTCTCAGAAAAAACACATTAATGTGGCTGTGTTCACCAAATACTTAAAAGTATAGACTCTCCAAAAATTACTTAAGTTCCCTCATATATTGATAGAGCTTAAGGACTTACTTGTCTACTGCTTTCTGACTGATTCTTGCAGCTGATGTGAGCACTGCTTCACATCATTAACCAACATCCTCAGAGCAACAGCTGCAAACTTTTACTTTTACATTACAATCAGCATTAACAAGTTCAACTAATAAGTCAAGTAAAACAATTCCTGAAATTAAACCTTGTGACTTCTCTCTTTCTCTTAGGAAACTCTGATGCTTTCATTTCCACAGCGTGGCACACACATGGGTTTCCCCCACAGGGTTTATATAAGAATTTGGAACACACCACAGCATGTTCAACTGCTACATTTACTTATTTCTTCCTACTTTATACTCCATGAAGTTTTGTCTCTTCTGCACTTTAAGAATTGCAAAATTAATCCCTGGAAGTTAATAAAGATAATTTGGTGAATAACTGTAATGATATTGCATCTCAATAACCATACCAACAGACCTGAAGAACTCTTGTATCACAAGATGAGAAACTAAGCTGGTTGAGCAAATCAAGGAACACAGAGATGACACAGGGAGGTCCCTATCCTCTTAACACTTGTACACGTCGCTTAACTTTCTGCAATAAATGTAATAGGCTTGATTGACTTTAATCAAATTCAAATTAGCGAGCAGAAAACCTCCGTTTAAATAAATTTAATGAACATTTCTTATTGGCACTCATTAATTTATTTTTCAAAATAAATTTACAGTACTCAGTGAGAATCAACTTAATATGACTTATTGGGAGGGGAAGGATGAAGCATATAGATAGTTTTTACACTAAATTTGTAATCTCTCGCTAAATTGTTGTGTGGAATACACAATAACTAAACCACTTAATATAGTCAAACTTTTACTCAGAACTACTTTTCCACATGACAAATTGAGAAGGCTGATTATTTAGAAAAGGTTAAAAAAGTACCATTCCTTCTCATCGATTACTTAACAGATGACCAGGGTTAGTTTGTCTCGCGTATAAGGGGTACTCACTTTAGAAACCAAAGATGCACCACATCCCCAATTCCAGACACCAAAACAGGAGGCTGCTTTCCTTACGAAAACTACCACTTCTTCTTCCAAATTTTTACTTAAGGTATGAAAAAGTGTTTTCATTTACTATTGTGTATTTCACAGATAACTGTAAATAACTCCTCCCCCCTAAAATTACACAGCTTTTAAGTGTATTTAGATGTAAAATTTCTAGAATGTAAAATTAAGTAGATCAGGTATAAATTGTTTCTACAGTTGAAATGGAGTATTCTTCCCTTTTGATGGTGGTGTCTTTCCTACTTTCCAGTATTTCATGCAAAACTGTCACACATTTGGAGAAATCTTCAGCAGAAAAAAAAAAATAAAAGGTAATATAAAACGTGAACCAGAAGTGGCTGCATGAAATCTTTATCTTTTCTCCCAAGACAATAATTTTGGAGAAATATTTTCAGACTTTTAATTTTGATTGGTGTTTTTTTAGTTTGGGTTGGTTTTTTTTTTCAAATGGTAAATCACTAGTAAGGTTCTAAAATACAAAAGTAAAGACAGATATAGAACAATGATGAAACCCCTAGAACTGAAAAATGAAGAATTTAGACTATTCTGAACTTCCAAGTCATAAAGTACCAACATTTACAGCATAGTAAATTTCTAAACTATCAGATTTATTAAAGATTTTAACTCTGAAATTATCTATAGTCTCAGTGAATCACCTTGCTAAATTAAACTGACAAGTTTAGACAAGTCCTGAATTCCTGCTTTATTTCAACAGAGGATGAGTGCTTACATTTGAAAATAAAGGATATATTTAAAACTAGAGATGTGCCCTAAGTTCCTGAGTAAATCAAGTAGTAAAATTTGAACAGAGGATTACTTACATGCATTCAAGTACTTGTTCTTTTGTAGGAACTACATCTAATGACTAAATCTAAGCTGTAAATGAGAGTCAATGATAGAATATTAATATCTAAAATTAACTTAGTATCTCTTAGCATCCTTCTCCCTTTCTCCATGTTAGGCTTATAGTGGGAGCTACAACAGTCTTATAGCCCAACAGTACCTGTTCCATGCAATACAGCTAGAAATGAGATTTCTAGATAAGTATGTATTAAGCTTTTTTTTTTTTTTTGTCACGATGAAAGGAACAGGATGCCACAGCGTTCATGATCTACACTAGAACTACAATACCTCCTGGAATTTGTAAAAATATATTAAAAAATAAGCAGTAGTGAAAGACACTTGGTAATGGTCAGGGAAGAGAAATTCAACCCAAACTTTACAAATAGAGCACTGCTCCGTATCTGGCGAAGCTGCCATTTTTGATGGCGAAGCTGCCATTTTTGAACTGAATTGTGAACAGAGGAGGTAAAAGTCATAAAACTGGGATGCAAGGGGTTGGCTGGATTAACAATGCAAAAGTGAAAGTCACCACAGAGAAGCATCAGATAGTATCAGTTAGCAGTAGTACACATCAATGACATCCATTTCCCTGATAGGAGAGTTAGAGGAATGACAGACATAAGAGTTGGACACTGTGCTGTTCAGAAGGGAAAAAGAGTGTGTGTGTGGGAAGAATCACTGGAAGCAGATAATTTTCAAATAACATGGCCAGGCTCATGGCTAGGAATCCGACAGAATGAGACTTTGACTCCTTACTGGAATGGCACAGATTAATGCCAAGCACTTCTAAACATCACACAATCAGGATTTGGGGGGTTCAATCTATTTATTCTTCTATCGAAAGCTCAATGCTGAAGAGGCAATATATTCAAATTTCAGAATCAGAATTCTCTCTCAGAGTCAGTATGCGACTTGGTTAATAAGTCTACACTATTATTTATTCCACATTATAAGTTAAAATTCTTTTAAAGACAAAATGGGCATACACAAGCAGAACAGAAAGCCTAATACAAACAAACAGTCTTGCTCTATACAAAGTTTAGCAACAAACGTGTTGCACTAAGACAAAGCTCATAAATCATTACCAGTATTTCCCTTGCAATAGAATGAAATGTACCCTTTTACCAAAAGAAGAACAAAATGCAGGAGTTAACATGAACATAAAAATATCAAAATTGGAAACTATGTTTGAAAACATTTCACATGTTTTACGCAAGATTTATACGTTATCAACAGTAATTGTTATTATCTACAGGTTAAGATAACAAGGTCAGGATAAAAACTGTCAACTGTTCTCATCTGACAGAAGTATTCATAGGTCCATGCAAATTTGTCTGTTGACTACAGAACTCATCATAACACTTCACATCATATTAATATATTAATAGAAGCTAAAAGACAGTCAACGTTAAGAAGAAAAATATTAACCAGGTTATTTCTTATTTAATTTCTGATTGTAGTCTGAATTCTTGCTACATTTCCCTGCTTTAAAAAAAAAATCATTTAAATCTGAGTAATTATAATGCCAGGCTGTTCTTAGGAGGAGAGTCCTTTGCTCCTACTTACAATATATGTAGTAAACACCAGTTTTTACTGGGAGTTGCCAATAAATCTCACCCTTTGACACAGAGTGTCTGTTCATACTCAGTTTTTGGCTGCTCTGCCACAAATGCCAACAAAGGGACCAATTAATGAAAACTTTCTTGATACATTCCCAGTGGATGAATGTCCGCCTTGCAGAAGGTACCTTGACAACATTCATCTCACACAGGCCAAATGGTTGCTCTGTGGTAGCAATTAAGACACCACCAGTCTTGGCTAGATTTAAACCAACAACCAAATCTGTGTAGATCTGACCAAATGGTCACAGAAATCTGGAGAAATTAACTTCTAAACAAAGGGTAGCTTGGGTTGTATAATTGCATCCATTTCTCTAGTTATCTACAAACCACATGGACATATTTTTTTAGAAAGATATTACAATTCTTAAAACAAGATTCCTTAATGTGGCCACAAGACCGCAATATTTAAGCCATGTTTTTAAATATTTAAGAAATCAACAACTCTTCTAAATAATTTCAAGAATCAAAATAATAGAGTAAGCTGACATTCTCTGCATTGGTACTCATTTCTTTTTCCCCTCCCTCTCCACAAACAGCCAGTGTTCAATCTTCATATTCCCATAGTTTTGGAACTAGGTTTGGATAACTAAACTCAGCGCAGCATCCCTCCCCTTTCTAAAATTACATTTGGAAGTAGAAGAGTTTTTCTGCTTTGATCCAGAAGTGCTTATCTGGAAGTCTCTTACTGCAGACTGAACATGAGAGACTAGTGTGATAGCTCGGGCAAAACCTCGCCTCCGTTGCAAAGTTCATACTGACTTCAGGATTTTTCCTGAAATCTCTGTCCTCAGACAATTTAAATTGTGGCTGGTCAAGGCCCTACACCTCATGATCATCACCACAAAACCAGGCATTCTGCTTGTATTGGTCTCAGGGCTCGATAAATTTACGTCTAGAGCTATCAGAGATAGACACCCCAACCAAACTGCACATTTCCAGTTCTATACCATGTCCTTATAAGGCTTGTAGCAGTATTTTTAATCAAGTTATGTGAGATATATTGAAAGTTCCAAATCAGTTGATACAGCACCAAAATAAAAAGCTGAACAGTCTTCCTGTTGGGCAGAGCACAAAAAAGGAACCACATAATGCAATTACAACACTCTGGGAGCTATATAATTACATTTAAAGTTAACACTTTTGCTAATTTTACATACATTGTCACATTGAATACTTTAAGCCACAAATCCCTATCAGCATGAAATAGTATTAATACATGCATTTGATATACTACCTATAACATCTATATTTGAGCAATCAAGCACACCAACTCCAAATGATCATTTATTCTGGTGATGGGCAGCACGATACACAGCTTAGAATCTATGCAGAGTAGCTGCTACATTTTAGAGCTGAACTCTTGGGTTTTTTCCTTGTGGAGCCCATTCTGTGATGGATTTAAACCACAACATAGACTGAATTATAAAATTGTTTATTAAACCGGAATTTCATTTTTTTTCCCCATAACTAAATTTAAGAAAAGCACGTGTTTTAGCCACCTGTGTTGGTTAAGAAAAAAGGTGGCAAACATGCACTTCGTCCCCACCCTGTGGCACTCACTGAGAGGTCACATGAAGATGCCATTTTCCAACTTCAAACACTGAACTCATTAAATTAGGGCAGGATGAAAACCACACTTAAGTATTTTACCAAAATGTAGGTGGTTTACTAAATAAAAGTATTCCAAAACAAAAAGTGGTTTATTTCAGTAAAACAAAGAAGCTTAAACAGCAGGACAAAATGAAATCATTTTTTAAAAAAATGTTTGTTTTAAACATGCAAACATTAAATTTTTCTCCTGTCATGGGAGGAGGGAGTTCTGAATTATCAGTTTGAATTAATTACCAATATATTTATACAAATGAATGGAAAATATCCTAATTACCAATGGAAAATATCCTAATTCTGGCAGTATTACCCTTCTAGACTCAAAATGCTCTCCAATTCAAAATTACCTAATTTTCAATTGAAAAACTATTACAAACTAATATGCAATAGAAAACTAGTTAGGGTGAAACCTCAAAGCATTTTAATACCTGCTCTTAACATACAGTGATTCTGTTTGCTACTTTATCACATGAGCCATCAGGAAATCTACCTGTCCTAGTATTTCCTTCTTACTGCTCCAAAAAGCAAAACGAAAACTAAATAGTTTTATTAAAAAAATAAATACTTTATTTGCATAACCTATAGATAGCCTTTTACATATAAAAAAAAGACCTAAACAAGGAAAAATCTAGATGATTTTTAAGAGGAAGGTTTGTACAAAACACAGGCTTGATGCTTTAATACACGCTCCTTCCGTGAAGTATTAAGGATCCCCATCTTTCCTCAACTTCACAGGGAAAGCAAAACTTTTCAGCAATGAAGATTTCCTTCACTGGAACTATACTGAAATAGTCTTCTTTAGCTTTTCTACAGGCCTGTTTTGCATAGAACAGTCTACTTGTACAGGAGCCACCTGAAAGCAACATTACACTCTGGGCTCTGTGGCCGACATGGTTCATCAGGTACTAATTAGATAGCATGTTCTGTCAACACTTTCTTGCTCTTCTTCTATTAATCGATCAGCCTGCCCAATTAATACAATACAACACCAGTTCCAAGCTCCTTGAGATCCTTTACCTGTAAGAACCAAGGATGAAGGGAAAAAACCCTTCAAAAGGGTCACAAGGTAACCACACTTGTATAAGATCTGGAGTGACAATAACACCACTGTGCTGAAAGGTTAATTATGTTCCTGCCAACATTCTCTTGAGCCTAAGTTTGTTTTTTACCGAAGAAAAAAGAGTAAACACAAGTATAAAAACATATTTCATCTAATAGGCTATATTAAATTTAAAAATCATAACAGCTTATGAAAAAGTGAAGGCTGTAAAACTAAACTCCCTTAGCCATTAACAGCATTTTTCTCATTAGAACATTTTCAGTTAATATTATTACTGTTAGATACTGTGTATCTGAAAATAAGTCATGAATATTGTGCAGAAACTGCAATATACTTATCCCACCCATGTACACAACAGTGCAAACAATGGCTGCTCTTACAGCCACATACAGTCAGAACAACCATAAATCAGCATTTTATTAAAACTATAAGAAATAAAATATATGTTTTCTCCATTTATTACAGCAGACTAAAGATTGCAGAAGATAAACACTGAACGACAAAGCAGCTGCCAAATACAACACACTACTGCCACCTAATGCTTACTAGAAGGTTACATCAAAAACATTTCATTGTTTCTCCAGGCTACACCTGCATGATGAAAAATGAAGACCAAAGGAAATGAAAAAATTCATTGTTTTTAAATATCTGCTTCGCATTTCCTCTCCCTACAGGATTTCTAAGTTTAATTGATATGGTCATATGCTTTCCTATACACTAAGAGTGTAACAGGCAGGACACACACTCTGTGGGCTAAATATGGGCTATTTTGCATATTTCTTCTGCAAAAATATCAGGAGTACACTTCATTAAGATACTCACTTAACTAAGTACATTCACTAGATCAGGTTCCACACTTGTTTACATTGTTAAATACGTAGCACAATTCAGAATTGAAAAGCTTCACATGGCAAGTATTTGTCAAAGGGCAATGAAGAAAAAAAAAAAAAGAGAGATGTGGTCTTATGTTAAAACAGCACAAACCAAAATTACTTTGAAGGTGCTTTTCTCATATCAGTGATTTTGCCACAAAGCACTCTCTCTGAAACGTGAAACTTGTCCACTTCCATGAAAAGAATGATTCCAGGTCTTAAACTTGCCTTCATAGCCCACGATCAATCTTTTCAAAGTGTTCACTCAATTGGCAGAAGTTAGTGGGGAACATGGAAGAAGTCTTTTTCTACTTGCAAAGAGGAGAAGCATATAGAGATTTAAACTTCCCTAAAGGATGTCTATCCAAAGACAGCTGGACAAAAGAGCAAGGAATTTATCTTCTTGATTAATTACTTCTTCTTCCCCCCCCCCCAAACACAACAATCTTTAAGCTTTTTAACAACTTTACTCTTTTCCTACCTGATCTTGTTACCTGCTTTGATTCCAACCTCCACTGGCCATCTTCATTTTCCTTCTACTCTCTTATCCTTTATCCATTCTATGGCATTTTTCTAACATCACTCAGTGATCAGCCAGAGCTGGTGAAAATAGAGTCCATTCTTCTCCCTTTTTTCCTCCTTACAGTCTGCCACGAGCAGAAATTATTATGCAAGCATCAACCTGAGCTTCCCACACAATATTCAACTGCTCACGTGTTTTACACAGGTTATTAACTTTTCTATACCTTCAGGCCAGAGATAACCACTGCCGTACATCCAGCCCAGAAGATCTCCAACTTGAGACAAGTAAGAGCCATCAGAACAGAAATACTCTTGATATTATTGCTGCTATAGCTCCTACTTTAAGGAAATATCTGCTGTAACTCAAGGTATTTGCAGCAAACTGTCATCAAGACAGCACATAGGGAGAAAAAGGAATTTCTCCGTAATGTTTTAGTTATTTGTCACCCAATGAATAATTTCTGAAGAAAACACCCACAGACAGCACAACTTGCTATTTTAAAAACAGTCGGAATAAAAAAAAAGTTAGGATTAGATGTACACAGCAATATGTAACAGTTATGCTGCCCAGAGACCTGGCCTTCACTAACAGCTGCACAGAAAAAACACAGAGGATGATACTGTCAATCCGATGCTGCAAATTCTTGAAAATTACTGGAGTCCTCCAAAAGTTGAATAAAAAAAAATAAAAAAAATCATAAAACAAATTACACTGTCATAAACTCATTAATTTTCATCTTGGACTTTTTTTTAAAGTTATCTTACTTAAACACACTTTAAACTTCCTCAGCCTTCTCTCTGATTAAGCCAAGAATTTCACCACACCATCTTTCACTTTTAAATCACACAGGTTGATAACCTTAATTTCTGATGAGTTGTGAATAGTTCTGTTATTCACTGGAAAATTCTCAACATTTCTACAGCAGCAAGAACTAGTTCCTCTTATAGAAACCTCAGTAACCAACTCTTAGTCCTTTGTCCCCCTATTCCCCAGTCTCTGGGAAGACCTAACCCCATTAGACTGAGAAGTGCCCAACAAAACAGCAAATACATAACTTCCATATTAAATATTCACACTTCTCATCCTTCTCAGCTCTTGAAGAAACTTAATGCTGAAATTAAACGTAAAAGTTTCAGGTTTTAGTGATAAAAAAGAAAATCAACTGTTGTTGTATAAATAGAAGCAAAGGCTAATTTGGCTAATGAAGGTGTGAAAATAAGGAGAGAAAACAGACCCTATGGTTATCAGAAAGTACATCTTTAGAAACAGCTTCCCTTTCATTTTCTTCTGCTTCCATGGCTCCTTATTTTCCTATGAAGAGCCACCCAAAAGCTTAAAAAAGCCTTTTGGAAACTACGCTAAACCATGGGAGAAGATAAAGCAATAAAAAAACTGCCAAAAATTAGAAAAGGAAAAAAGAAAAACCTCTTTAAACCTTAGAGGAGTATAAAAGTAAAAACAGAAACATAAAGGAAATTTTTAAAGGTCCTTTTAAATTTCTGGCTGCTGTGGTTACGACTGACACTATTCTATGTCACATTAAGTGCTGTTGGGTTATTTAGAGAAAAGCTAAGGTGACCCCAGTCATACACTAATGCCAGTTACACACATCGCTAGGAAAGTACTTTAGGTAAATGCTACTTTCATGGGAAAGCAAAACCCAGAATCTTGTATTGCATTATTAAAAATAAACCCCAAAAACCAACAAAACCGAAACACACGCCAAAACCCAAGCGACTGGGGTTTGCTTAAACTACTGAAAAAATGGGCATGAACTTTTGCAGCTGCTACGAAGGGTAGTGGATGAAGGAAAACCCACAGGATGCTATTTCCTGGCTGAGTAACATCTGGCAGAAGGGCAGGGACAGAGAGTCAGGGGCAGGAATCTTCAGCTGGCACCGCGACTGGCACGAGGAATACCTTTCTGCAGGCCAAGCAAGTCAACCACTTTGATACCCCACAACTTCCCAAGAACTGCTGAGCACAAAGCTTTTTGCATTGTGTCCCCCCCAGCCCCAGGTGACTGTCACTAAAACGGTATTCCAAAGTACACCATTAATTTTCAAATCCGTTTTGATTAGCTAAAACCAGCCAGACACCTTTAAGAGGTCAGATTTAAGCATAATGCAAAATAATCAAAGTCCCTGAGGCACTTGAACTGCAGAAGTGACAGTGGAAAGCAATCCCTGAAGAACAGAGGACTTTCTTAAAAACATTATTTATTAGCGACCGTAACTGGAACACTTGCATAACATTTCAAAAGTTGGTTTTTCTTTTTTTTTTTGGAAATATTTCTTTCAGCTTCCCCTATATCTAGAAGCAATATATAGAGAGAACCTCTACAGTCTGTGAAGCCATTCACCATCTCAAAACAACAGGTTAGGCGCCAGTCAAATTAGAACTTTGAAAACGTGCATGAAAAGCTAAATATTAACAGAATTTAGCACTCGGTTTAGAAAACATCTGGTTGCAAAACCCATAAAGAAACCACCTGCTGTCACATCCATTTCAGGGATGTCATACCAGTACTTAAACAATTCAACCCAAAAAACACACCAGCATTCGGTTATTTCCAAATGTCACAGCCATAGTGACAAAACAATTCCAAACATAAGCCATAGAATTGCATAAACTTGGCATCTGGTTTGGATTGAATTTACTCACAGTGATGGCTTAAAGGACGCATTCACATCTGGACTGATTACTAGTTTGGTGTTAATTTAACTTCTAATTTGAGGTTGGTCACAGTTTCCTCCCTTTGCAGGAAGGAAAAATCTTTGACAGTGTCTCCTCAGAACCACTAAAGGGAGAGACCTTCCAGATGACTCAAGGCAATCATGTGACAATAGCATATTCTGCTCACTTAGCAGAATTGATTATTGATTTTTTTGCCATTGATATACAATAAGCACTCCCTACAGATGGTCTTAGCTTTAAGAGAACTTCCCCACTTTGGTTAAGGGGATGTAGATAAAAAGGTAAAGTCATCACCTAGGAGAGATCAGCAACCATAGAGGAGTAATCCAATGTTTTAATTACTTAAATTTCAGTAGCAACGTTTACAGAAACTACTGCTCTACTGAGAGAACCCTATCAAGCCTGTACTCACATTGCTCTCCCCCAGCCATAGGAACTAATACTGGATTGCTGGCACGCTCTGACAGAAGGCAAGTACCTCTTAAGTGAGGAACTATTGTTCAGTCTCTCCTCAAACAATTAATTAGTAACTGTTTGATGCTTTGGTCAAGAAAAGAAAAATGTTTAACTAAGATGCTGCTCAGAAAACTCATTCATCTTTACCTTCTTTGACCATGGACATCCTTAGGTCATAAATCCAACACAGACTATGAATTTTTTCATTACTATGAATTTATTGAGAAGAACAATGAAAGGTCAAGTTTTCACACCTGACTAATAACTTTTCAGCCTGAAAGTGTTACTTTTAACAGACTGAAAATTAAATGACAAATAGTTTATCCAAATGACTGGCAGACTACGACAAAAAAGCTGAAGTTTCTTACTGTAATAATACAAGGTACCTACAAAGCATCCAATAAGACACCCCTTCAGGTAGAAGAATTTGCTTCTCCATTAAGCTCATGTCTGCTGAGCATTTTGGCTCAATGGGAGCTGAGAAACCATTCATGATCAACTGAGGCAAGGAAAAGATAAAACTTGGAGGGTGGGATAGTTCTTATGTCATTCAGATCACGATTTTCTGACTCTAATGTGTTTAAAGAGGAAGCAAAGAAGGGTCTGTCAATGTCCATAATATTTATGTTATGTATTTTAAATATATAAGGCAAAACTACACAGATAATTTTTTTAGATCTAAAAATAAATAGATACACAAGTCCCCTGAATGCTAAGCTTTTTAAGGTACTACATCATACTGTCGTATTTTTAAAATCTAATAACCATTTCAGATTCAACACAAAGGTGGTCAATTTCATTTTGAGGCAATAAGAGATCCTTACATAAACACAGTTATTGCAAGATAATTGATTCTGCCCTAAGGAGAGCATGTGAGGACCAAGGACCAACTGCCACCTGCACTACATCTTCACACACTTCCAAGGGAGCGAGCAGGAGCCTCTATCACTGAAGGTGGCAGGAGCGTGCACCTCCAGGATGTTGGGATTTTAAGTGCCATTTTGACACAGCAAATCTGTGATACCATTCAGATTGATAAAAGTTCCCAGCACTGCAACACCAACATTGCCAGGGCAAGCGTTTGTTCTTCAGACTGACTATCATAACCACCTCTTCTGCTGTAAGAACAAAGTAAATCAACAACCACAAAAAAAAACCCACTCAAAGAAGTGGATGAATCTAACAAAAGCTCTCAGAGCTGAAACAGCAGCAGGAACATCACCATGACCACAATTCAGTCAATCAAGCTGTTTGAACTAGTGGCTTCTATAATACTGAGGTTCATTATATACTACATAAGGTAATAACCAATTTTTCAAGCCCCAATTTTACTAAAATACAAGGGGGTATATTTTCAACTTATAAGTAGTAAATCAGACGTAAAGAACAACTCAAAATAAAACTACCCAGAGTGTCAAGAGTCCTGTGTATTAAACTTAGTGGCTTATCTTTCTCTCTGCTGTAATTATTTACTCCAGCCAAGCTACAGCCAGGCTGCACTGAACTTGTTCTGTTTACACTGTCAAATTACAAAACCCATTTTCTTCAAGTCAGCCAAATCTAGAGTTAGCTAAGCATGTTGATCTGTTACGTATCTCTAACAAGTATGCTGCTATTCAAACAAAAAATTAAAAAAAAAACTGCAAAAGCTATTTAAAAGAGAATACACACACTGCATAATTTTCAGTATGAAAAGCATTATAATGAGACTTCTGATACAAAGCTCAATGTGTTTTCATTTTAAAGATTCAAATTCTTAATTTAAATTCAGGATGAAAAGAAGTTCCTCAGTACCAAGTGCTTTCAGGAGTAAAACCAAATTCATTTTAGAACAAGCTTTGACACAACAGTCACGAAAGAGGATCTTTAACTTTATATAAATACATTCTTGTATACAATTTGTAATTGTAATCTGTGTGTATGTATATATATATACAGTTTGTATATATATATACAATTTGTAATATAATTTCTTGTGATTGCAGAATTTAGATGTACATAGATCTGCAACAGATTTTTTTTTTCTCTCCAGAAAAACAGACATCTTTACACCAGCTCAATGGAACAATCTCTTTGTGAAGTTATTTTGCTTCATTAAATTCAATTTCTATTAATGTCCTTTTTTTATTGTTGCTAAGTCACTCACCTACGCCTGATGCTCTGTTTTCAAATTTTCTACTCTTTCAAACAGATTAAGTGATCACCTTAACACTCTGTTTGTATTGCTATACACCCCACCCCTGATAAAAAGATAATCTTTGTAACACTATGTGTTAAATGGCACATTTTATTTCCTTACCATATTAAAAATAAGAGCTTCTTGCATACTCCCTGCTCAAATTACATGGATTTTCTTTAAGATTAGGGCATACATTGTAACAGCAGCATATAATTTTCCTGCACAATAATTTTGTTTCCAGTTGAAAGGTATCCTATAATATCAGCAGCAGCAACAGGAACCAACACCTGATTTTCAGCTACACAAAGCTTTGCACTGGGGGATTTTACTCCCTGTAAAATGCAGTTTTCAGACATAGAGCAGCTACATGAAAATCTGAAAACAATCTAGCAGCTCGTTCTCTGACCACAAAGTGTTAGACCAAAAGGAGATGTAACTGTGCCAATAATAAGATGTGGAATTTTTTTAATGAATATCCTATTTTTGTTACTTTAATTATATCCTTTGTTAATTTTATACACATTCAGAACATAAGCATTGTCCTTCCTAAAAGCTGTATGGATACCCTGGAAAACTAAGTCTAGATCATAAATCTATCCATTTGAGAAATCTTCTTGTTGAAACTACTGTGTACCTAACTGTGGATAAAGACTGTTTGTATTCCACATATCTCTAAACCATCAGCATGTTCAAAAGACAGAGGATTAAGACCAAACTCCTGCTACTTAGACAAATTATTAATTATCAAATTTTACTGTGGTTGCTTTCAGAGTATGGAAACTGCAAGTCTTCTCTGCTTCAGAAAGCACTTCAGCATGAACTTAGAAGAACCAATCAAGAAATCTTTGCATTGAGCTGATTACAAAATATAATTTTGTAATTTCTTTCTTTCAGAATTCCTGGCTGAAGCTCTGTGCTAGAGAAGACACAGGAGCATGAGCTAGCACACGCAAAAGTTTGATTTAGTTTTAAAAATAAGCTATTTATAAAATTGCTACTATCACGTCTTGTGCCCAAAAGTCTTGTCATCTTCAGCTGCTACTGATTGTTACAATAATAAAGTATCAAGATGACCAAGATATCAGAGTCCCATAACCACACAAGAATTTAAAAGAAATAAATTTAAGTTTCATTAAGTTGCAAGGAAATTTTATAAATACTTACTTTACTTAAATACTTTGAAGGTGAGAAAGAAAAAAAATCTGATTAAAAAGCTGTGAGTGCTTGTCAAACTTGTGCTAGTTTCTGTATTAAGTTAATACTATTTTTAAAGATGGAATTGACATTATCTGCAGTAAAATAATTCACTTCAACATATGTTGTGACCTGACTAGCTGAAAAAAGTCAGTACAGCAAAGTATTACAAACCAGTAAGTAAATGTATTCACTCTAGTAGGTGCATATACACAGTTTTATTTATTATGAGTTATTAATGTTTTCCATCATCCATTTGTTAGAATTGACAAAAACAAGTTATATTTTAAAATCAATCAGTTTTAAGGTAATTTGCCCTTATGAAATCATTCCTACAAATCTACAATTCAACCATTTTTCACTGCATACTACTTTGTATTAGTAAGGTCATTCCTGAGATTTAACTACAAATACAGTTCTCTTTTGGATGACATATGGCAGGATCTCCAACTCTTTTTAGTTTTGGAAATTTACATCTGCCTGTTTGTTCAAGATGCTAAGCATACACATGTTGACAAATAGAAAATAGCAGATGGCAAAAAGCAAATGCTCAACATGAAGCACTGGGGATCATTTGAAGAAGACTTGGACTCAGACATTTGCCATTTTTATTTTAAGAGCAGAATTATTTTTAAAAATAGATTCCACCACCTATTTTGCTAGCATCACGCTAATGAACATCTGTGATAAGAATATTCATGATTACAGAATGAATATCATATTAATTGCAATTGGTATCCAAGATGCAAGTTGTTTTATAAACTTTAGGATCTTAAGGCAGTTAGCACAGTATCACTCTTCTAGAACCAGAGAACTTTCTGCACTGGCCATATAATTTGTCATGAAACATTTTAATAGGCAATATACAGATATGCTCATCTGCTATTCCAGCTTCTAAACTGGAGTTAGTCAGGTAATTGACTATGATCACAGTACATAAAAACACCTGCAGATAGACCTGTTCTTTGCCCACACCAATACTACTACTACTTCTGCCACCACCATCTCCAGTAACAGCTTCAGAAAACCAAAATGAGCCTTTTGTCAGTTAGAGGTGTGAAGCTACCAAGGACTCCAAGTAACAGCATCACTTGGGGAGCAAGGGAGTTACTTCCTATGAATAGGGCACCACAGGTCCAGCCAGCGCTACGCTTCTTCCTACCAATGAACAGTATCAGGATAGAACATGCAACAACAACAGTTTCCTTATGTATTCCACCAATTAGTTTGGAAATAGGTTCTAATGAAAAGTTCATCTATTAAAATAATATTTCCATCTTCTAAAACTACGGTTATAGATGTAAAAAGACAGTTATGAACTCCAAAAATTCTCACTTCATACACTTCAAAATAATTTCATTAAAGTACAGCACTATATCACAAAAGGTCAGTTTCATTTAAAAAAAAAAGATTATACAAGAAAGGCACTACATAATTTCATTTTGTGGCAAACAGCCCTGAACAATACTTTACATATGATTTTAATTCCATTATTATACATAGATTCATAGCAAAAGAAATACATTAATTCTGTCACAGTATTCAGTTTAAGTAGCCCCTCTGTCTGAACAGAAGAGAGATTTTGCACTGTGGTCCCCCTATTGTTTTCATTAAGGATAAATAGATCATTGCTAATATTTTTTCACATTTTATTAGTAACTCAGTAAAACAAAACATTAGGAGGTCCAAGAAAACAACTATTTCTATTAAGAGTGGAACTAAGAAGCTTGGTTTCCAAAGCACTCTCTGACACTGATCCTTCTAATGCTTAGTAGTGAGGACCAAAGGATTTATGTCCTATACCTGCAGCAAAGGTCTTGTAAAGCATTGAAACTTACAACTCTTAAGTACACAGGTCAGTTTCAGACAAAGAAGTCAGCAGGAAGCACTGAGGAGGAGTAGATGTACAGCAAGACCGCTTAGCAAATCCAACTGAAGAGTATCAAAACGTGTAAATGTGGAACATACTGGTGAAATGACCTTTAAAACAGTTTTCACAAGGGCTATAAATAAAATTAAACCCCCCCAAACACAACAAGACCCAAGCAACCAACCTCCTCCCGCAAACCATCCCAGAAATTTATTTCAATTCTAACAAAACTCAGTCTCCCAGTGACTAGCATTCTCTTTAACTCACCTAAAAATCCCAACTTCTTATCACTCATTCTGCCACCTCAAACCAAACACAATCGGCCACGTATGCGTGCTCTAATGCCCCGCTGACACCAATAGTTTAGCTGGCAGCTACCTAAAAAAAACCCCTGAGCTCTGCTCACCTTCTTCTCTATCAGCTTGCCAGTCTTCAAGAAATTTAGGAATTTAGTTACCTTGGGAATTCTATTTGTCTATTAAATTTGGCTGAAAACGGTCAACAGTCACCAATATAAAAAAAAAACCCAAAACAAAACATCCCATTTTCCTCAGAAAGCCAGGCCAAAGCATCTTTTGAGCAAACAGTCTGAATACAGGGGAAGGAGTAGAAGAGAAGAACCAAGAATCACACAAAGTAATCTGGTAAAGCTCTGAGATTCTTACAAACATATATCAGGAGTACAGAAAAATATAAGAGAATTCACAGAACATCAAGTCTAAACACATGACCAAAAACGTCACTCCACAAAAACCAGAAATTTTTAAATAAAATTAATAGTAACATATTTTCATCTTATACATTTTCTTTTCCATTACTGCAGACCATCAGGAAGATATATTGCATCTGGTCTTTAATGTATTCAAGGGCTGCATTCAGCACAATGTAACTGCACACATGATAGTGAATACTACAAGTATGAATGAGCAAATTTCACAACTATGTGTTACAAACAACGACCTTTTTTTGACTTGTGCACCTAATTATCCAGCTCCTGATGAACAGTACTTGGTTTTATTCACAAATGTTTAGCAAAGCTGGGAGACATATCAGTGTTTTGGAAGCAGAACACCACAACCCCCTTTTTGCAAAATATAGTGTTAACTCATAAACTCAAGATGTTTTTCACATTTAAAGCAGCCTCAGTGAACTTATAATATAACCATATTCCAATTACTCATATTTATACAAAAAAATAGAAAAACAAACACCGCAAATTATTATTATAACAAAAATGTACTTACTAATAAAGCAAGTTTTTGGTACTTCCGTTTTAGTTCTGCCGGACTGTCCGATGGCTTTGCACCCAGGATTTTGTACCAGTCCTTTTGTGTTATCCTTTCAAAGGCCATAGTTTGACTGGTTTTGAAATTTCTTAGCCCTAAGCAAGAAAATTAAATAAATGTAATTACAATTTGAAACAGTTAAAAAAGGCAAAAATGAGTAAATGTGACAAATTATGGGACCATGAAATAGACTGCAGCCTTCAAGCACAGGTACACTCCTACATAAGATCTATAGTGTAAAAAAATATCTTAATTGACACGGCCATTCCCTCCCCTAGATTATCACACGTGAAGTGATTTAAATTACACCATACGTCCTGGCCCAGCTCCTTAGCATATCACACTTCAGAAGCTGCCCATAACCATTTAAAATCATTTTGTACTTTAACTGCCTGACCCACTTTGAACCTACACCTTATATATGCACTTTTTATAAATACACTTTTTAAAAGATACACTTTTTATTGTGAAATGATATTAACATAAAAAAATAGTACATAAAAATGTAATGTTTTGTCAGTTCTGGAATGAGATACATGCAAGAAGACAAGAAGGTATGGCTCGGGTTTTGCACAATGATATGACCCCCCTTCATCCTTCTGGGTAAGAAGGTGGAGCTTTTTTAATATTAAAGTAGAAGAACGTCTAAAAGGAAACAAAAAAGTACAAATGAAAGCATATAAAGTTAGCACAGGTCCCTAAGTAAAACCTAACTAGTTGGGTACCCTTTTATTTTTGGTCACCTCTCATCAAGCTCATAAAACAGAACACACACACAAAAAAAAAACCAAACTAAAAACAAACAAACAAACAAACAAACAGAATTAAATGCCAAGAAAAGCAGAGTAATGCTTGAGCTTCAAGCAGATTCTTAGATACACTGAGATCCCAAGCTTGTAGTAGATGACTTCTCAGGAACCTTCTGGCAAAATGTTTCTCAGTAGGGAAGTTTCGTAAGTTTCATAAGTCTTTTTTTATTGTTGCGAGAAAGAAAAAAAGAGTGGGGTTTTTTTGTTTGTTTGTTCTAAATTTCAGCACTGAACCCCATTTCTGGCTACTACCGTCCCACTCCAGGATCAATATTTTTTTTCAGGGGGGAAGAAAAAGTATGTTTTTTAAACTCAGCAAAACAACATCCACACGGAGACCGGACCCGACTGCCGTCGGCCTTCCCCTCTTCCTTTAGGGGAGCACCTCACAGCCAGGCCTGCCCGCGCCGCGCCTGGCCCCACGAAGGCCCTTTCTCCTTCGAAGACCCACCAAAGTATTTTTTACCAGAAGTGGCCAAAACGCAAGGGCCGCCCGAGGCCGCGCTTTCCCGCCGCCGCCCGGGACGAAGCGCCGCTGCGGACCCACCCCACAGCACCGGCGGACACGGAACGCGGCGGCGGGAGGAGGCCGGCAGGACCCGCGGAGGGAAGCCAGGGAGGCCGTTCGGACGCCGGCCGCAGCCTTCCCGCCGCCACGGTCGCCTCAGCACAGGGGCTGCGGCCCAAGGACGTTCCCTCCCCCGCAGCCCTTAGCGCCAGGCCACCAACACGCTGCAGCACCCACCTGTCCCGCACCGCCGGCCCGCTGATAGAGGCGGTCGGTGCCCCGGATAAGTCTTCCGGTGGGAAACAGCCTCTCCGCGCGGCGTGGAAGGTGGGGCCGAGCAGCGGTCTGTGTGGCCGCCGGGGCCGCCCTGCCTGTTTCCGCCCGGGCAGTAGCGGCGTCGGCACCGACAGGAAGCAGAGCAGCGGCCGAGGCTCGACGCCGTCTCCATGGCGACCGGCGGCGCTCCGCAGCTGTGGGACCGCCGCCGGGCTGCTTAAGTAACGGCCCCGGCCGCCCTCCAGCGCTCGTTCCCGGCCCGGAGCGAGAGGGAACATCTTTTCACCCCCACTTTTCCCGCAAGGATTCCGTCTCCAGCTGCGAAAAGTCACCGGGGTCCGCCTTGTCCTCCCTCCTTCCCTCCATCGCTCTCTGCACGGGAGCCCGGGCCGCCCGACATTCCCTGTCCCCTCAGGTGCACCACCTCCGGGTGCGGGAAGAGCCGTGGCGCAGCGGGTGCATTTTGGCTTCCCTCCTTGCACACCTGCCTCCTCCCGCCCCGGAGGCAAAGATTAGCTACGGCACCCGGGAACGAGGGGCCCGTCCCCAGTGCCCTCAGTGCTCGGCGGGCCCGGCAGCATCCCGGGGATCGGCTCCGGGTACGGTCGGCACACGCCGTCCGGTTCCCTCTGCTCGAGCAGCGTGTGTCTGGGGAGAAAACCACGGGCATAATGGGGTCCTTCTCTTCCCCCTGTCCTTCTCGTCTCCCTGACAAGTTGTCCCGACCCTTTGAGCGGAATAAGGCAATGGTTCTTTCCAGAAAGTATTTGTCCTAAAGGGGAAGGACGAACATTCTCTTAAGAAAAAAATAAGCTCAAGAAGCAGACTTTTAATGATGTAAAGGTGTTTCCTTGTATAAATAAAAGCTTTCATTGGTGCTGTAAACTTCAGCTTTTGTAATCTCAGTCAAACCTGTTAAGATTCAACTGGACAAGTTACTGGGCCATCTTGTCCTTACTGAGCTTTTGACGAGAAAGATGATCCTTGGGGTCCCTTCCAAACTGGTGTTCTGTGAATTCTATGAATTCCAGTTAGTAAAAATTTTAGTCCAGTTAATCTCAGTTCACACTGTACCTTTAAATGTGTAGCATAGTTCATTTACCAGTATTTTTTGACAACACACAAGAATTAAAGCAACTTTTTTGTCATTTTTCATCCCCTTTGAACTGTTTAAGTCAAGCAGCACTCAGGCTATACAGATATTGGTGGGAAGAACTGGGGGTGATGTTCCTGGCATATCGTTCCCATTAGCAACCAGCGCAGGAAGTGTGTGGGACAATCAGGGCTAAACAATAAACATGGAGAATTTATTTAAATTTTAACACTGAAAAGAGAGAAGCAAGAGACTTTCTGGGTAGATGAGAAAAACCTCTAATCTACAAAACTATACAACACCTGTGCGTCAGACTGATTTTTGTCTATCCTGGTCATCAGTGTCTCTACAAAATAGTCAGTAGGTTGGTATTTTGCCCTTTTCTGCAGTTTTGTAGGTAAGGTCAAGCTTGTAACATGGATGTCCATAGCTGTCAAAAGGGAGAGAGACTTGTCTTTGCAGTTGGGCAGTACATGTATGAAGCAGGGAACAGTCCAGTTGGCAATGTTGTGGTAACTTCTGTAGTACCAGTGCATTTGCATTGCATTTTTGCATAATTGCATTTTTCACTGAAATCATTGAATTATGGATGAGATGTATCAAGCGCAGTCCCTTTTGAAATTAGAGTTTACCTCTCAGGCAAAGGTTTCAGTATGATTGTGTGACTTGCCTTCTTCATTTTGAATTGTAATCAGCCCACATATAATAAGGAATGGCCCACAGTATTTAATGTATTTCTCAGCCATAAATTGGGGCTGATATGTCAATAGGTACTATTGTTATGAAGGAGTGTAAAATTAAAAGGAAAAATGTAAAAGATGTGGTGGTATCTTGGAGATTGGTTACTACACTTGTGCTTTTACCATAAATGATTAATATCCTCTTATGGACTGGATACTTACAATATCCATTTATATTCTTCATTCCCAAAATTCTAAAATGTTGCATGGAGAGTTTTTCCATTTTAACTCGTTATAGGTTTGGCATCTGAAGCCATCTTGTAATGTAGTTTAAACGCAGAGTTATTTAAGAGATTGTGAGCATTTGTTATCCAATAGTATAATTATTTTGGTTTTGTAATTGTAATTGTTCAATATAGAATAACTATATATAACTATATAACTAATAAATAGTAAGGAATTATCTCTCAAGTCAGTGGAGCAATTTTGGAGATGAACACTCATTTTTTTCTGTGCATGCTCAGCAGTCATACCAAAGTAAAAGAAAATAGGCTGTTTAAAAAAATAGGGTGTTTAATGTAACAGTTTGGTGTTCATGGACTGAAAAATACATAAACTGTGAAATTAAATCACTGCAGGATTATCTGGCCTTGTCTGGCACTATCATCTTTGTGTCTCAGTTTCTCTTTTCATTTTAATCTATCCAGTTTCAGAAATCACAATGTTGTATTTGATTTAGTCTCAGCTCATTGTACTCTGTCTGGTTGTAATGACTTTTGAAGCTGTTGATGAATCTTGAGCCAATTTGGTAATCTTTCATCTTTAGAGGTATCAAAAATAAGTTAGTTGTTTGTTAGAATCAAATGGATATGTAGGGGAGAGAGAGCGGAGCAAAGGAGACGGAGCTGCAGCCCTGCAGGAACAGCCTGCTCCAGCGTGGGTCCCCCCAAGAATCACAGGTCCTGCTACTCCAGCATGAGCTCGTCTCTCCACGGAGCCCCAAGTCCTGCCAGCTCAGGCTCTCCACGAGGTCACAGCTTCCTTCTTGTGCATCCTCTGCCGTGGGGTCCTCCACGAGTTGCAGGAGGATATCTGCTCCACCGAGGACCTCCATGGGTTGCAGTGGGACAGCCTGCCTCACCATGGTCTTCACCATGGGCTGCAGGGGAATCTCTGCTCCAGCACTTGGAGCACCTCCTCCCCATCCTTCTTCACTGACCTTGGTGTCTGCAGAGCTGTTTCTCTCACATATCCTCTCTCCTCTCTCTGGATGCAATTGCTGTTTCGCAGCAGGAGTAAAGCTTTTTTTTTGGCTTATTTTGTTTGTATTAGTTTTATATTGCTATATATGTGTAGAAAGGAGTGATGGGCAGGTTATAGAGAAATCAGAAGGCAAGTCTTTCTAAGAGTAATTAGCATGTAGAATATTCAGGATACTTGAGAAATTACAGGTTTTGCAACAAGTGCCTTTTTATAGTTGGAAAAGCAAAGTTATTTAGTATAATTTCTATCTGGACAAATATGTCCCTATCTGGACATCACTTATGTTTGTTAAACGTCAGCATACACTGCAGTGCTGTTCTTGATACAAAACTAATTAGTCTGTTAGCTCACTTGTTTATTTATTTAATTAATGGCTTTCTGAAAGCATAGCCTTCTCGGCTTTCTGAATTTTTATGTATTACAGGACTCTTCTGAATCCAGTATGTTCTGTCTGACTATCAGTACTAAAAGATGGAAAATTCCTCACTTGTGAGAAGGCTGCTTCAGCAGCTCATCATTCTGTTAAAAATTGTCTCTAATTCTAAACTTGAATTTGCCTGACTTCGATTTTCAGCCATCAAGTCTTAGATGTTTTGCCTTAAACTGTAGAGTTTTAGTATCCGATATATAACAACATAAACAGGCACCAAATATTTATGGTTTTAATAGTTTAGGAGATTGAATATGTTTAAGTTATGCACAGATAGGTATTTTGTCATAAATGACTTCTGTAGTTTTTCTTTTCTTTCTTTTTTCAACTTTTGAATGTGGTAATTAATAGTACAATATTTCACTAGAGGGTCTCACACTTCTGGTGTACTGTTTTCATTCTGGCTGTTTAAGTCAGTAGATTGAACAGATTTTTTTTTCAAACGAAGTCTTCTGTCTGTCAGAGCTATAATAGACACCTGACTCCAGAGTGGTCTACGTGAAAATTCTGAATTTTGCTTCTTGGGAACAATTGTTTTGTCCGTGAAAAATAAAATAATTTGTTCAACTTTGAACAATGTGTTGGACTTCTTTTTTAATATAGATCACAAAAATCCTTGGAAGAGATAGGTTTGTTTAGAACTGAATAATGGGACTTTTTTTTTTTTTCTCATTTTTTAAAAGAAAGATGTCAGAGACCTGAATGTTAAGTTCTTCCAGAATTCATTTTAATTGGGTCAGATTTGTCAACAGGAAAAAGAAAAATAAAGTTTTGTCTCCCTGGAGATGTGGATATGATAGACTAAATGTCATAATGATGTGAACAAATGAGATGTAACATGCACTGAAAATATATGTTTTCCATTAAATTTCCACAAAAAATGATTGAAAACGTCTTGGGAATTATTTAAGCAATTTAAAATATTGTTTAAAAAGGTACATCTGGGCATACTGAGTACAGTCTTTTGTCGTTCATTAGCAATGTACTTAATGAGGGTTTTTTTAAGTGATAGATAGTTAAGGTAACAGACAAGTGACAGATTGTTTGTCTTTAACGATTTCCCTATTTCAGGCCCATTACAAAGCAATTAGAAATCTGACAGCATTTTTACTCTGCATTACTGATCATCTAAAGTGATGAGAAATGAGAGGTGATGAATATTAATTGTATATTTTCATATAATTATCATAAATTATTACCTTGTCTAGTGTGCTGCAGGTGGAGTAAAATCAATGGATGAAAATTCAGTCAAATATGATAATTTGAAAGTCTTCATGACTTAGTTTTTCTCTTTAAAGTGCAGTGTCAATCAGTCTAAACCAGGCATAGATTAACTGAGGGAAAGGCAAAGATCCTCATACCTTTTCTCACTTTGCTAACACACATCAGGTGGCATTTACTCTTGTGCCCTTTGAGAAATCATTAATGTCTCTTTTGTAGCTACCACTTTTATACTGGAGTTATAGCTATGCCTGTCCAACTTTTTTCCCATAAATATTTTCTTAAAGTTGGAGCATTAAAACAGTATTAAAAACTCTGCATTTTGCTGAACTGAGAACCAGCTATTCATCCACTTGGTACATATGGAGTGTAACGTATCAGTTATTTGCATTGTGCTTCTATTCTCAGGGGACTCCAGCCTCTACCAAAAATGAGCGTTCATTCAACTTGTTTGTTTGAAGTATGGACCTTTACACAGATTTTGTTCTGAAGATGCAGCCATCGATAATAAACATCTGTAATAAACAGACATTACAGAATCTTGCTTGGTAAGATTAGCAAGTCTTCAGGGCACTCATATCATTGAACTTTTGAAAGTTCAAAAGATATCACCAGCTCCTTTTCTGACAATGTGTCCATCAAGGCACGAAGACTGAAGTGTCAAAATAACAATGAAAGTGTTCTGTTTTGGAATACGAAACTCCTATAACTTATAATGCATCTCCGATGTTCAGAGACTTCATTTACAATTAATAGAACATCTACAAAAACAGATCACAGATGCTCCAAATCAGGTATCTGGAGAATATGGCTACTGTTTGCTATTCCTGGGAACTTTTGGTTGATATGACTTATTCAATATCACTTTAGAATTTTAAGATAAAGACAAGAATGATATTCAATTTATCCAGGGCAGCAGACCTTAGCCATGAGACAATTATCTCTTTTTCTGCACTTCCCTGCACATTTCTGGCTCAGTGAAGTGAGTGAATTGGAGGAATCATAACAAATGATTATGTCACTAAGCCTATCAGAATCCATGTACTTAAAGTCAAATACAAACTGCATGTGCAAATTTGTATTTTTATCTTGATTTTCAGTGCTCGATGTTGCAAACTTGATAATTTAAGCAAACTGCATTTTGAAAAATCACATTAACGTGATATTTTATCTTCCAAAATTGCTGTGTTTGTAAGAAAGAATAGGGATTGGAGTGTTTTCTCACGGTGGCAAACCTTACAAGCTACTGTCTTCATTTGGTTTGGTCTATGAGCACAAGATTTTAAGAGCAGCCAAACAGGGTAAACACATGCTTAATCTTCTGGCAGTGGCCAGTGGTAGAATAAAAAGGTTACAAGAAACAATGATATCATTTGAAATTAAAGGTCTCGTTCATCAATAAACAAACATTACTTGGTTACATTTTTGTCAATATAAGATATTCTGATCTCCATTTTCAACATAATGGGATTTCCTCTGAGATATTGTCATGCTAGAAAAGGCTTCATTCCTGCACTGATGGCCTGCAAATGAAAAATAGCACGACGAGGTGAGTACCACCATGTCCTTACTCATGGTCATTTTAATGAATCTTATTTATGTTGTACATAGTTAAGGTCCAACTTTATTCAAATTTAAATTGTACATACATAAAAAACAACTTATTTTTTCCCCAGTTATATGCCAGTATGCTATATATGCCAGCATATGTTTTCATATGTTGTCATTTCAATCCCAATTCTGTCATGTAGGCTCAGTAGAATGAATTAATAAAGAATTGCATCATCCTTCTTGAGATTCTAAGAAAGCCATACTTCTCTGTGATACATGTTGTTCTCAATGTCCCTCTCCAACTCCAAAAGAGTGCCATTTTATGGCTTTCCTTTTTTCATGTCTGTCATTAGAACAATTTTAATATCCATCCACTCTCTCAGTATTAAAATTGCAGTTCTGCCTGGATTGCATGTGGATTTTTCAAACAAAAGGGCCTCTTTTCTTCTGGTCCCTCTTGTACATATGTTCACATTCTGCATAGTCACACGCTGCTAGCCATGTGTATAAAGCCACATGTTATGTCATATTTATTCTTTTTAAAATTCCTGCAGTGAAAAGACTGAATAAGACTCCTTTTGTTGATATACCTTCATCTTTGTTCTGATAAACTTAAACCAAATATTCAGATGTTTGTAAACCCAAATCAGAAACAGGGATGTTCAGTGTCACATTGGTCACTTGCTAATGCAAACTGCAATATACACAAAGGCAAGGGAGCAACAAATGTTGTGTCTATAACCTTACAAACAAGACAGATTGACAGCACTTCATAGTTTATGTTAAACCCAGCTTCTTGAGAAAGGTAATTATAAAATGAAATTTTTAGTTCTGGTATTTAGATTATTCATTTTATTTTAATTGGCTTTTTCCGAGATAATTGGATATGTTTCCACATGTTTGTTGAAGAGGAACACTGGGCTGTTTTCTTTAGAGATACAGTTTATAATTAATCATATTTTTAGTTAATATTTTTCCATTATGTGGATTTGTTTAAAGACTAAAGTACTTTCCAAGTGTTGTGACAAGTTATAAAATGCTTTTTAACATTACAGGAAAGACTATAGTTGCTGTAGTTCAAATACCATTTCATTATACATTCCCATATTACATATACTTTTCTGTCCTAGCTTAAGTAAAACTCCTGTTGTCTTTTCAGTTTGAACTGAAAGGTGTAGTTTGAAGGTACAGTAATGCTGATCTAATGACTAGTTGCCACTGAAAGTGGAAAAATCATATTACTTTATCATCAAATTCCATTGAGCTATACTGAGTAAAATTTATAAGAGTACACACATGGTAAATAAAGTTGGTTTGAGATAATGCATATCATCAATGAATGTTTGAAAGTTAAGATACATACAAAAGAAATAGTAGTTAGTCACAGAAGATCAATCCAGTCAAATGGAAGTAAATGTTACTGAATAAAAATTGCATTTTTTTCTGATTTTTGCAACTGCTATTTTAACATTAAAACTATATTTCAGCTATATAGTTGGCTTTTTCGGGGGTCATAGAATTACTTTGTTCTATATTGTTACCTTATTGTTACCTTAATGTTGATTTGGGGGAGGGAAGGGTGTTGTCCATTGATATTTCAGGCAAGTTCAGGGCCCCAATATTGTGTTAAACACCATTCAGACATATCATTAAAAAAAAAATCAAAAAAAAGTTAGTAAATCTATTTAATAAAAGATCTAGAAGAAAGGGTAATTCGAGAAATTTGGGAGGGCAATGAAATAGCAGCATATTTTACATAGCTAGTCAAATGGATCAGTTTGTACGATTAAAAAGCTTTGTAGCTGTTTTCAGTGAATGGAATGTTTAAACTTTGTTGTGGTGATTTGTAGGACATGGTGGTATGTCTGTGTTCTGTAGACTGTGAAAATTATAATCTATACTTCAAACACAAACCTTTGATTAAGAAACAGACAACGGGGGTTTAATTCTGCAAAGGGGCATATATACTTCTATTTGCACTGAAGTAATAGACACATTGATGGGCTTTATATTAAACAACTGTGCAAGTATTTGCAGGATAACTGCGATTGTTAAACTGTTATAGGTAGCAACCACTAAACTCTCGTCTCTGAAATACAGTGCAGCTGACTGTGTGAATTGTTTGCTGTTTCTTTTCATTAAAACAAACCATTCAAATGTTGAGCTTTATACAATCCTAAAGCAAACACTCACTATAAGAGCTTACTTTGTAAGTTTTTGTCAGCACAGCTTTTGCAGTAACACTGAAAATGAGAGATTCCTTCTTATGGATAACTTGTACTTCAGATGGCAGATCTCATGTATAAGAAAGTATAATTTAAGGGTTTCTCAACTGACCACCAGTCTGTCTCAATCAATAGACTGTGTGCAAAAGCCAGTGATCTATTTTAGGTTTGTGTAAATTCTGACCCCAATTTGAGTCATTTTATCTCAAGGTCTATCTCATACTTATTTTCCCTAAATTAAAAAAAAAAAAGAAAAAAGTGAACCCTCCCTGTTAAAAGGAATAAAATAATTAAAAAGTTCCTGAGTTCTTGGTGGTGTCTTTGTAGAAACAACTTCTGGAACACAACAGTTGTTCCATTCTATCAGGGGAAGAGGAGATAGAGGGCAGCAGGGAGAAGACGAGAAGGGATTTTATTGAAAATCTTTATGACTTTATTTCATGTGTTTCTGATTTTATTATATATACAGACAATCAGATTAATCCAAGTCCACAGTGAATGTATTTTATTTCTGTGTTTGTAGCCTACAGATTTCCCTTTCAATTCCAAATTTTGCTGTTCCAGAAAGGAGCAATATGCAAAGTATACATGCATCCAAATGAAACTGGCGAAAACCCACCATGTTCTCACAAGCTGTAGAGAAAATTATGATACAAGATTGGTTCAATTTTCTAATCACTATTTAATCATCAGTCTTAATTGTAAGCAGAAAGCTTATGCTTTCATTCTAGTTACAATCTTTTGTACTGCTGAACAGGAAATGGAAAGCAACAGAAGTCCAGTAAGTGCTCAGGAAAAATGCCATATGGCATGTGCATCATCTCAAAAATACGAGGAGCTCTTAACTTTGCAAATGTCTTCATGCCACATGGATGCACAAACCTACATTAGCAAAAAATGTGTGAATAAAGCCATGGCAACTTTTCACTCATGATTTGTCAAAGATGTTTAATTTGCTGCTGTGTGATAAGTTGTAAAACTATAATTGAGTAAATACTTTGTTAGCATCAGTCTCTGACTAAAGATGAAGCAAAACATTTTAAATATTTCTATACTTTCTCTGTATAGTATACTCTCAGTTTCACGCAAATGAGGGGAAAAATATCTCAAAACCCTACAGATAGGTGTGTTTTCAACTTTGGGTCTTTATTTAAAATTTTAGTGTTTGTGAATCCTTCATTCTGGATCCGTCTGCAGCTCACTTAGTGGTCCTGGAAACTGTAAAATAAATTTGTCTTCTCACTTTTCTTCAGCTCTTTAGATACCAGTTCTTCCTCTGCAGTCAGTCAGCTAAGTGGAACGCTGACTCACGGTGTTAATAATTGATTTCAGTCAGGAGGGTTGATGATATTTTTGTACCAAAGAAAGTACAAGAATGATTAGAAATGACAAGATATCACATGTTCTTATTGAAGGGAAGAGATCCCATTGTGTCCTGAAAGCCCTTGCCAGAGTATAGCAAGGGCCGGTGGCTCCCTGTGGGTTGGGGAGCCGGGTCTGAGGGCAGGGGTTGTGCCGGCCAGGGCCCAGCCGCGGTGGCAACCAGAACAGCCAGTTGCTGGCCATCAGGCCAAGGTCAAGCCAGGAACACGAGTCAGTGAGCAGGGGTCAGGACCAGCTCTGGTGTCGGGGTCAGACATAGCCAGTGGTCGCCAAGCCAAGCCAAGATGTCAGACTGTGGGCTGGGGCCTGGGTGTGGGTCAGTGGGGCCCATGTCCGGGCACCGGTACTGGCATGGCTGCCACCTGGGTAGGGCTGCGCCTCAGACAAGGCCGAGCACCAGAGCTTGGGCTTAGAGGCAGTTCCTGCAGAAGGGGCCCAGCCTTGGCTGAGGCCGCCCTGCAGAGCTGTCTGGCAGCTCCCCACAGTCACCAGAGGGAAGGAGGAGCAGCCCTCAGCTGTGCTATCTCTAAGCTGGCCCCAAGCCCAGCAGCCAAATCCCCAGGTGGGGGATGCAATCAGGGCTCTTGCAGCCATTTAAGGTCCCAAGGTGCTGCTACCCTTTTTTCTCTGCTTCACAGAAAGGCATGGGAGCAGATGGTAGCCACTTTAACTCTGCAAGTATAAGTGACACCCAAGTTTCAAACTTTTACAGCTTTTTATTTACCTTGTTATCTTCCTAACTGGTAAAACTGTGCTGTGATGGCTTAATTATCAGTTTCTTTGTGAGCGCTTATCTTGGTCAAGGAAATGTGTGTTCTCATTTTTCATGCTGATTTCTTTTCTGGAGTGTGTCAGTTTCATTCCTCAGGCATTGAGTAGGTTTTGTCTGTTCCAGGTGCTGAAAGAAAGTCCCATCTTTCTGGCAATTGAGGTGAGACAGAAGAGGCATATTGGGTGCTGTCTAGTTTCTTGGCTAAGTAAGTTGAGGTAGTAAATGCTGTCAGATTATTGTGATATTCAAAAAGATTGTTTAAACGTTTTCTTCTGCTTTAGGCACCAGTTGCCTAACTGAGCAGTGTAGTTTCTTTTCTTCTCTTTGGAGTACTGGGGAAAAATCTTTCATGGCCAGAGAGGCCTGTGAGATGCCAGAGTTTCAGTTGGGAAGTGATAGAGAAAGGAGAAGCGGTTTATTTCTATTCATTGACTTTAAGATCCAGGAAAAAAAAATTCATTCAAGCCTTTAGCACAATTCCCCACAATTTTAGTGGGACATGAATTACACATGCTGCCTGTACTTGTTAGGTTATTTCTTAGGGTGTACTCATTTAGAATAAATAGTAAATTTGTGTTAGACTGTAATTGGAAAGAGTATTAGGAGAAAAGAGGAAGATTTGCCTTTCCTAATAAAAAGGAAACAATCATCACTTTTTCTTTCCAATAGCTGTATGAGTTGAGAACAGATTAGTTTACTTGGCAGGTATGAGGTTTGCAGCATTATATGTTGAAGAAGGTCCTTCCCAAAGTGATGCAGATTATATGTGTAAATCTGCCCTTTGTTTGTTTATATATTATGAAGGTAGTTTTCCGAGCATTCTAAATTTTCTAAACTATTAGACTCTGATTTTTATAATGCAAATTATGTATACTGTTGGTTCCTGTATAATAAAATTAAATTTAGAATTTTCAAAAGTCTTATGTTAGTGCAGGCCAGGACCAGAAAATATTTCAGTTCATATATACATACATGAAACCTCATGTTCTCATCTATCAGTATAAAAATATATTAATATCATTATCTGGAGCATATATGCATGTAGTGCAATCATAATGGAAGAGACAAACAAGTATGAAACATGGCTAGAGAAAAATATATTAAGATTGAGAACAAATAATGAATAAATATAAGATTTGCTTAACCCCGCCTTTGTGGTTAAGATTTGATAGTGCTCTCATTCTAATTTTTAATACCTTTGGTAGATAAATAAAATTATTTCACCATGCAGATAATGCTTCTCTTGAGAAATCCAACACAAAGTGCAAGTATAAAAATAAAAAGGTAAATTTAAATATGTAAATTCAAATTGGAGAATATTAAACTAAATCACTATATCTTTTGAACAACTATTGAAAAAAATAAAGCAAAGAATACATGCTTGTCAAATATGCAGTATAAATAAATAATTTAGGTGTAAATGGATGACTAGATATAACAAAGAGAAGACCAAATAATGAAGGGCTAAAGGATGGTTGTTACATCTGATGTACTTCATGGTATATTGTAAGTAATTGCTATCCATAAAAAATTTCATGGCTTCTGTATAAGAAAAAGAGACAATTTGACAGGCAACACTAGTAGTAAGCGACAGCAAGTACAAATCCTTGGCAACTGTCATTATCCTGCTGTTGAATTCAAATCCAAAACTGTGTGATAACTTTGACCTGTATAGCTGTTACTGAACCAATATTTGTTAAAGTAACTATATTTATCACTTATGGAAAAAAAATATTAGCCATGTGGAGATTTGTCTTAGAAAATGGTATGGACAACTTACTGTTCTTTAGTATACTGTTATTTTCTATTTAAAGAAGAAACATGGAGAAATATGCTTTAGGTAGACAATAATGAATAATTAGAAAATTGCACTTGAGCATCAGAATAAAAAAATTTATCTGGTGTGGCTTAACAATTTCAGCATATAGAACTAACCAAGAGTAAATCTTCCTTTTGTAATAGTTCCATAAGGACGTCAGTGCTTTGGCTGGGAATAAACAGCAGTTTAATTGCTTTTATTTAGAAAAAAAGTTGTTAGACCTCTTTAGGGTTTTAGGTTTTTTAATTTCTTTTCCCACTCAGTTTTCTCAAAGTATTAAAACAGCTCAGCAGTGCAAGAGTAAGATTAGTCTTGGTAATTACATGCTTGGATTTTCTGTGTGAAACCACCTCAGATAAGGAATTGGATGTAGCCACAAGTTCCCTAAGGATTAAATACACTGTATGTATAAATAGGTGTTATGTTTTTAAGAAAAAAAATGGACAAGGACTGGGAAACAATAATGAATGGCATTCTAAGAAAAAGACTACTTACTAAGTGTCAGAATTCAGAACACAGCAGCGTGTGCTCAGACTCGTAATACTAAAAAGAGTTTTCTTTGATTGCACTCCAATATTTGGTATTCCTGTGATAGTATATTGGTTTAAGGATTTCCTAGGTAAGCATACCACAATCCATGTAGACAAAGTTCACATTTGTTGTGACAACATTTTTGTAATATATAATGGGAATATTCTGATAATTAATGAATGTGAAAGAAGAATGAGGGCTTGATCTCATCTGATTCTTTTCTTGCTGCTTCTTGATCTTTGATACTGCTGTTGGCACAGTTAGACTAGTGCTGATTTGGATCTTCCAAAGACTGGATAAAATCAGATTGTGGGATCCTCATATGGATGAATATTCCGTCTAGACTTTTGGCCTATGGCATAAAGTAATTTTGAGCCATTAATAGTAGCCTCAAATTGAAAGTTAGAGGATTTTGTTCTCAACATTTTTAATGTTATTATGCAAATAAGACCCTTTTCTTAGCTTCATGAGATAATTTGATGTTTATTTTGTATGATGGAAGGCTAGCACAGTCTTGGTGCTATTGCAATGTAGTGTAGCTGAAATACCTACTGTACTTCCCCATGATCCTGTCCTACAGCACTTTATACAATTCCCATTCTGATCCTAGCTTGTGCAAAGATTAATTGAGCTGAATTCTGAAGTAACTTTATAGTTTTCAGGAATAAGAATCAGGGTAAAACTATTAACACTTTCATAAGTGTTTTCAACAAGTTATGGTAGGCTTTTCTGAACTCCTTACAGTCTCTCATTACTGAAAGATGGGAGCAAAAAAGATAAAATTTTAACTATATTTATCATATTTCTGTTTCAGAAAATGTCTCTTCCTTATGCAAAAATAGCTGCTAAAACTTGAAGGGAGGCAAAGCTGTCAGCCACTTCTATGTGGCTGTGACATTCTCCTGCAATCATCAGCAATGGTATCAAGAAGGTCAAGACTTCAGGATTGTACTACACATCAAACAAAATCAGTTCAGAGCTGTGATGGAGTATCAGACATATAGACAGCTACAAATCAAACAGTACAAACGATTTCTTTTTTATATCAGAAAGAGAGCTGAAAGTGTTCCTACAGGTCAACTAAGGTAATCAAAGCTCTTCTGTCTTGACTGCTGCAGTTCAGTCACATTGTAATAAGGTTTCAGTTGATATTCTAAAAAGACTGTGCTAATTTTTATTAAGATTTCTTGACATAAACATTTCTCAGAATATACCCTTTTTAAAACCATATTTATTTCATCAAAAGTTTCTTAGAGACAAATAAAATTACAATAAAAGAGGCATCCCAGTTTGCTTTAAAAATTTTTGATAGACTTAACAATAGACAGGTAATATCTGTCAAGTTTACCCTCTGTGAAAAAAGAATGTGATTCTCCATAATTAATCCAAAATGAATTGATTCTGTCTATCTGGAAAATCCAAGAGAACAACTGTGTTTGTCAATGTACCCTAAAGGTGACTAAAGTGAAGACCTGGAGAACAAAAGTGTATTTCAGTGTGTTTGATTTAGATCTCTTCAGCAAAAGCTTTTTGTTGTGTCTTCTGGTTTGAGTAGGTCAATTGTTGTAAACTGAGACAAACCTAATTGATTATAGTTATCTCCTCATTTGTGTACAGACATCATCTCAAATAGGATACAAATGGCTCTTAAATTTATTTTTTGTGATGGGTTTCCGAAAGTACTTTATCCAAATGAAAGTATTTGCAATTGCTAATTTTGTGTAATAAGACATATATTTTAATATACTTGTTGCCTGGTGTATGAAAGTCTTAAGCTCTGAAACCAAAAAGAAAATATATAGTTACTTTTTTAAGGGGTGTACATTCTGGCTTTTTTATTTGCTTGGTTTAGTAGTCAACATCAAAATACCTACACTGATTTAAAAACATGACTTGCTTTAAAAATGCTAAAAAGAATACAAAAAAAGCTAGGATTCTTATCAGGTCATTTCATCATTCAAAAAATGTGGAATCTGTAAAATATGTGAGATTACCTACATGTCGTTAGGGTCGAAGTGAAGGATCAGTTTAATTCTAATTGAAATACATGGAAAAATTGCCAAGGTTTTTCATATGCGAGGAATTCAAATATTTGAGTCCTGCTTGGGAACCTCTTGTTGCAGACTAAGATGGGGACCGAATGTCACAAATGTGCTTGTTGAAGTATGACATTTTGTTATAAATCTGCTTTCCTCCCTGCTTTTTTTTTTTTTACTTTTTAAAAATAGTCTTACTGTGGTATTTTTCAGAAGTTGGCTCTAGTAAGAGCATTTAAAAATAGTAGGATGATTTTTATTAATAGAGTATTAGTTTATTTAATTTTATTCTGGCAGCTGCATTGAATATATTTTGCTATCTGGGAAACAGAAACAATTAACAATAAGCCCCACTCTGCAGTCACTGTACAGGCATAATTGCTGTCAATTTGATTGAAATTTTGCCTAAGAAAAGACAGTCATCAGTTCTTACTTTTTGAAGTAGAAGCAATAATCTGCATAGTATGTGCTGAAAGGACTCTTTAATTACAAGTTCTCTCAGAATCAAGATTTTTTTTTCTAGGTTTATTTGTGCTGATAGATTTGAAAAATACCTTTAAAATTAGGGGATTTACTTTCCTGTGAAATTCTTAAAATATTGCATAAAAGGACTTTGTAGTGGAATTAAGCAACTGCTTTCCAAGTGTTCTAGAAGTTCTGACTAAACTCAGTTTGGGACGGATTAAGTCTATTTTGCTTATAACAGTACAGTTTCTCTGTATTTTCTGTATTTATAACTTAGGTCCTGTGAACTAAATACTTATACTGTAGAAAATTTTAATGACCATATGTTCAGATTGTCTTTTCAAACAATTATACAAGATCTAAAAAACAAGTAGGGAAAAAAAAAAGACCAATATCTTGGATTGTTTCTTTAATATCCTAAGCTGGATTTTTTTTTCAACAGAATTAACTGTGCTCTCTGTTTTCAACACTGGCTTATCCAGAGGACTTTTGAAGTATCCAAAGTTATTAAATAGCAGCTAAATGTAATCAAAGTCAGAGCTTATAGAAATGGCACAAGAAGGATCTTTGCTAAAGTTTCTCTGTGCTATATTAAGCCAATAACCTCTAAGAGAAGTTTCCTTGCATAAAGTTTACTGTAGCTTTTGCTTCAAACCTTGATGTAAAGCCTTTTTTTGCCTTTAAAATAATCTTACATTAAACTTTTCTTCCTTTCTACAGTATTCCTAACATGTGACTTGTTAAAAGTTCTTGTAAAAGCTAAATGAAATAAATTCAGCATTTTGTACAATATTATTTGACATTAAAAGGCAAGAGCAGAATACTTTTAAATCAATCTTTTTAAGGTTACGTGTTTTTCTCATCTTCTTATCCTATGATTTCTAGTAATAATCCTAGTAATAATAATACTAGTAATAATAAAGGTCTTGTGCAGTTAATATGATGAGAGTGGATTTTTTTTTATTATTTCCAATTTTACTTTTTCTGACTAAATATTGATCATAAAATAAATACGTTTGTCATCAGTGTTCCTTACCTCTTGCGTTCATTTAGCTGCTGGAGAAGTGCTCTGAAAAGCTGAATCTGAACATGGCTGCATGATGAGTGTTCTTGGCAGACGGCACCGAAGCACTAGAACCTAAAGACATCATACCCCATGATGCCGGCGTTTAGATTTCAACTGCAGAGACATTTTTCTATCCATTCAAAAACCCAAAAGGTAAAAAAAGAAACAAAAACCAAAACCGAGAACCCCCAGCGAATGGCTCAAGGGGTGCAATTAAAAATTATTTTCGTCCTGTCTTTTTGCATGGTTTGACAAAACTAATGTTTACTCATTTACAGCTCAGTAAGAGGATAATGTGCTTAATGAAAGAAAAATCTACTGACAGCCACATTTATTGCCCTTCATTAGCATTGGTACTTAATTTAATATAGATCTGAATAGACATTAGGGAGCCTGCAGGAGGTTAAATGGTGAAAATGTAAAGAGATTATTGAATTTACTGTTTAGTTTCAGTGACATCAAACAGACATAATTAATTAGGCTTATTTCAGTAGCAAAAATTATCCAGAATGAAAGACTGAAGTTGTTAATGTAATTGTTTAAATTTTTTTGAAAATTTAATACAGCAATATGGAATATATACTTTACTATGCTTTGTTAATTCTAGATTGTTTGGTAAGACCATTATTAAATTTTTTCTTCTTTCCTTTTCATTCATTTAGCAATCTGGTAATTATATTTTATTTTTTACAAGAACTATTTCTGAATCCTTCACAGTTTAAATGTGAACTTGTTTCTCTCTGTCATATTTTAAGATCATGAAATACATTGTGAGATTTCTGCAGCAAACACTCTGTAACATGAGCTTAAATAGGGTTCAGTATCAAATTCAAGATACCAATTTGGTATTCTATTAAACTATTTATTTAACCAGCATTTGTGATAAAGAATTTTTAAAATTATATGTCAACATATAATAAAAAAAATGATATTAGTGTAGTCTGTGTGTAGGTAGGAATCTACAATTCCAATGAGGAATGCAAATAAGATAAATTGTTTAGCATTATGTGAAAACTCTCCAATTTGTATAATCTTTTTAAAAAAAAAAAAGTTGGGGATAGCAAAGACAAAAGACAAATCATTCGACTAGTCTGTGCACTTTATATATATGTTGCTTATATTTTGTATATATAATTCTTTGCACTCTGAGCCATTTTTCTTTCTTATGTACTTTCTTTAGAAACAAGCCTTGGGTTTTATTTTTCCATATAGATTTAAAATAGGATTTGTTATCTTAGGAAGTATTAGGAAATATACTTTAGTGTTAAATAATTAATTCTGAATTTAAAACTATTCAAATGATCTTTCACTAACTTTTACAGATTGATATTACTTAGTACAAACACATTTCAAGAAGATATCTATATAGTACTCATTACTGCTTATTTGCTTAAGAAAAAGACTTCTTCCTAGCTCTCTATACGTATCTGATATAAATTAGTAAAGCCTTTATAATACAAGTCCTGTAATTAAAGGAATGTTTACGTATTCATGAAGGTATTAATGAGTGAAACTTATGTTAGTAAGTCTGTCTTATATAATCAATTTAAAAGATGATAAGCTGTTATTTATAACATTTGTTCTGCATATGATACAGGTGATCCATTCACTAGAAAGGCTATAATGAATGACCTATATATTCAGAAAAAGGCGCAGATCTTTGTATTTATTCTTGCAAAATTGGATGATGAAACTACTATTGGTACTGTATGAATCACTGAAATGATCCTATTATTTCAGTATTTTTATATGGGTATGGCTATAATTTGTTACAAAGTCATCACTGATACTCCTAGCATAGTTTCTCCATGCATATGAATTGGGTGTTAGGATAGATTTTCAAATTAATTAAACGAGTCTTTTTTTTCATTCTCTCATTTGCCTCTTGCAAGCCAAGTTCAAAACAAAAACTTCTGTGCTTTGTCTGCATATCTTTGGCTGTGTTTCATTGTGACATGCACTGCTGTTCTTTTAGCACCAAAATGTTGGCACACATTACTGAAAATTTCACACCATCTCTTGCTGGATCAGCAAGCTTAACCTACCAAAATCTGGTGTTGTTGAATGGTTTTTGACTGATAATCAATCTTTTTGCTGCTCGACAGTTGTTGCTGGGACACAGACTAGAGCAGGTGGCAGATGTGCCTTGTCTTTTGAGAAAAGAAAGAGTAGGTGAGCTTGGGCACAGAGTAACATATTGTGTGTCCATTAAAAGGGTAAGTATAACAGGAAAAAGTCACTGCTATAAGTAGAAAAGCCACCAATTCAAGAAAATAGGTCTTTTTACACCCCTGATTACTAGTTTGATAGAACCGGAAAATGACAATTAATAGTGTAGAATTCCATGTGCTCAAAAATCAGAATTATACAAAATTGTCTGTATAATATTCCATAGTACTATTTTGATTATATTTTTTTTTAATTCATAAGCAGTATGAATGAACGATGTAATAAATTTTTTAAAAGGTGCAATATACTTAAGGTAAATTTTAGAGATGTATAAAGGCACAGACAGTACCTATTTTATATTTTCTTCTCTAGCCCAAGATTGGGAAGAGAGCATAGAGTAATATGACTTGTCAGTATAAACATACAGATTGATGCATTTGAGTCCTTAACACAGAGCCAACAAGGTCAAATGTCAGTAGCAAATCCTTTTTGCATGGGAATGGAAGATCAGGGATACTGTAAAGCCCCAACCCTGCAAATATGTACAAGTGAAAGCAGACAGACTTCTTACATGTGTAGTTACACATAAACATTCACAAGTTCAGCATCTTTGTGGAAATTGTTATTTCAAGTACTGTATAAATCACAGAGCCTGTCACAATGGTATTAGCTTGTATATACTTTCATTGCTTCAAGTGATATAAATACCTGGATAAAATATAATTTCCAGTGATGTTGATGGCTTGATTTATTTAGGTTTATTCACCTTCTCATCTTTCTGACATATTGAAATTTAAATTGAGACTTGGATTAAATGAATAAGGATTCAAATGTAAGTTGTTGAATTGCCTGATCTGGGATAAAAATTGAAAGCCATCGATTCTTTTAATTTAATTCAATATTTATAATAAATACATGTGACTTCAACTATAAGGTACCTTTCCAATAGAAGTTTAACAAACAAAAAAGTATCAAGTCTCAAGAATTTAGAACATATTTTGGGGGGACTATTGTGAAAATACTGTGTTGCAGAACTGTGCCAAAGAGTTAATGCTCTGTAGTATGTTGTTCTTTCATGTAATTTACATATGGTGATGGTAAATGGTTGTATTTCATTAATTGTTGGAAATATACGGGAGACCATGCATTTCAGTGTTTGTTTGTAGACACATATTTAGCAGTTATTGAATTTTAAAATATATCGTCTGTCCTTATTTATTCTTTTATTTATTCTTACTAATATCTTGTATTTCTCCTCTCAGCTTTTATCCTACCCCTACATCTCTTTGCAATTCAGTTTCAGGTGTCTCCAGTGTACTCCTTCATTTTTTTTCTTCCTTAGTTACAAATTTCCTAAACTGATACTAATTTCTTTCTACTGAATTTAATTCCAGTGACGTTAGCAAACTTGCCAGATAAAATAATCAATTTGCTATCACACCTTCATAAAAAGCTTGTGGATTTTATCAGTCATGCTATTGTAGAAAACATGACTTCTTCTAAATGTCATCTTCCGTTCAATAATTGTTTGGTTTCTGTGTTTGCCATTTCCCTTGATCTTGCTTCAAAGTTACTAAGTTGGAGACAAAGGAATTTTGGCTGATCAATCAATGATGAACTTAGACTGAAATCTAAATAAATAATTGGTATTTATACTACTGAAAGTAGCATCAGTGATTTTTGCAGGAGCCTTCAGAGTAGTGAAGCTTAAGCCTTTATACAGGTATACAGCTATACTTACTAGAACTCCAATGACAATAATGGTAACTGTGATGTCTAGCTCACAAGTAGACACCTAATTTAGTTGTGTTGATCTTATAAACTGAATAATTTCCCAAAGATGGCATTTTGGCCAAAATGCTGTTGTTAAGTTGTGCTCACAGAATTTTTGTATGTCCCCTTACGGGTCACTTTGCTGATCACTTAGGCTCTTATTCTCATTAATATATCTTATTACTCGATGCAGAGTATTGTTTATGACCTACCTCAAGCTCTCATTCTGTGGCTCACTATAGCAAAAGAACACTAGATATGGAAACAATTAGTCCATAAATGTTCACTTTTTTTTTACTACTTGCCCAAAATGTCTCTATGCTCTCATTTAGAGTTATATTTGTAAGATGTATGTTTCCAGTACTGTGTGCTAAAACTACATTCCATAAATATAAAAAAATGCCGTATTTATTACCCTTTTATTGCACTTTCTCTTGAACAACTATATTTCATGTTATGTTTCTGATTAAACCAGCAGAGTAAGATGATACTGTATTAATTAGTTAGGTATTAGTACTCGAGTCCAAGTGGATTAGAATCCACTTGAATTTAAAGGGAGATATACAGCTTCCTCCATAGGCTTCTGCATTAAATCCTTAGGCTATAAAATACCTGGATGTGAAATGGTATCTTTCTGTATATTTTTATGATACCTCAGCAGTGGGAACATAATTCTGGTAAAGAATCCAGCAATTCTGTAATAAGAAAAGGAATAATGCTATTTTCCAGCTGTGAAAAATACTTTCCAAATATGGCTCAAAATTGTATTTGAATAAAAAACCATGGAAACAATAAGGTACATCAAAACCATGTAAATTAAATGTAAAAAGTAGAGCTCTGTTTAATCAGTAGTTGAACTTGGCCTAACACCTCCCCAAAAGTATCTTGGAAGACAAATCCAGGGTAGATTTTCAGAAATCCTTATGTGTACAGAGAACCATGAGTCTTGGCCTATAGAACCTTTGTCTTAATTCCTTTATTTCCACTAAGCAGAAGTGTTAGAATGAAAAATTATTAAAGAAATGCAAAACATTGATATCTGTATCACCACTAACCTGTAGATTGCAGTAAGAATCAGTTTAAAAAAAGGTCTGATTAAATATCTGCCCCCTGATATTAAAAAAAAACCCAAACCAAAATTGATTGCCAGCTGTGCAGAATGGAGAAATCCATCCCATACGAGAATGAGACAGAAAGTCTTCCAACCATTATTATTCTAGATACAGTGAATGTAAATTCAGGAGAAAAAATAGAGGGGAATGGAGAAGATAAATACAGAGCACTGATGACTGAAAGTCATTCTCTCTCTTCTCTATGCCCAGTGAAAGAAAATCATTTGCCTTGTAACCCATCAGCCAATCAATTGAATATGGTGCTGAGGTGCAGAGCCAGAGTTTTAACCTTTCATCCGGGCTTTATATGTTTTTATCATTCTGAGTTGTTGCTGCAGTCTCTTCAGGGCTTATCTTATTCCTTTTGGCATTTACACCTTTTTAATTCCCCAAATAATTTCAGGTTTACTTGAGTGTAAATAAGGGAAGAATTCATATGAAATGACATCAACAAACATTAATTATTTCTTTTAAACTCTACCAACACCAGATTTTTGATTTCTTGAAACACTTTTGATTGCTTCTGGACTGCTCAGGTATAATTACAGGAATTTTTCCTTAATTTTTAGTCTTGATTCCTGTTTTGTTATTCTAATAATAGCAGTTTTAACTGCTAATCATTTACATATTTTGACTTATTTCCTAAAGTAAAATACAACTTTTTAACAGAAATTACAATACAATTTTTGTAAATTCTAGATTTCAGATTCATATCATACAAAACACAGTGTAAAAAAATTCATCATTCCCTGATGAGCCTTAATTTTTATTTGCGTTTTGTGAAAAACATATAAAAGTCTTTTCACAGTCTGGGGGCCTTCTTTAGTTCAAATGGACACTAACACCATGACCTATTTTCCTGAAGAGTTCATATAAAAGTTCAAGGCAAGGGGATGAAATATGTTGATTGGCAGAGAAGACGGGATGTTTGTAATTTTAATCAAATTTAGAATTAAGACATACTTCAAATAATATGTCAGACTAGTGTTAGTGAGTTTAAAATCTAATGACAACTGCTGTCATTATTAGTTAAATATAGCCATTCTGCCTGTGGCCATAAATGATGACACTTCAGAACATGCAGAAACAAAAAACTCTCAAGTATTTAAAGAAAAGGGAGTGACTGTAAACTTAGTTAAACACAGGAATGTGACCTGGGCATAATATATTTCCCAAATCCAGAGGCATCTGTAATTTGAACACAGGATATAACTGAAAGCAGTGCTGTTACCACTAGTATGTTTAAATGTTAGGAAACTTGGGCCTTTCTTCCTATTTCATAAGTATACATCGGGGAGTTTCATGTTTATTATATTAACACTTAATTGTACTAACATATAAAATATCTTTCAGATTCATGTCTCTGTTACTGCTCTGTACCCTTTAACACATATCACCATTTTTTTCCAAAAGTGGGAACTGGGGAAATTATGTCCTGTTTTAAATAGATTAAAATATTTTTTTTCAGACAATAAGTTTTGGATTCATGAGATTATGAAGGCTGTTTGAGGCATTGGTTGCCATTTATTTCTGTCAAGTGAGGAGAGGGAAAGAAGTTAAATCAAAATGTGTCTGAGTACATATACATAATATATAGCATACAAATATATTGATATTGTAATATATGCTTTAAACCTGTAAGTTTCTTCTTTTTATTATCATTTAAAGAAACTTTCTTAGAACTCTTGTAAATATTGTTTTAACAGTGAGAGTATAAAGCACTTGTGAATGAAGGGGGTAGGTGTTCAGAGAATAAGAAAAGTGAATTTTGAAATAAATTCGCTGTAACAGGTCTGTATGTTACACGCATTTCCTGGGCTCAAATCATAAACAGTATAGTCAGTTCTTAGACAGGGAATGTCAAATGAAAATTTAAGTACTCTGTGAGTTTATATTTGTTATTCTACAAATGATGTTCTTCATTCTTAATAGTGAACCTCCTTGTCATCAAAGCATTAAGAATTACTTTGCTGGAGGAAGGTAGCATATGATATTTGAAATGGAATTCTTCTATCTCAAGATGATTAAAGATTTACAGATACTTTAACTAGGAGTAGCAGTCTTACCGTGTGTTTTGGAGGGGATTCTTCCAGTTAGGTAATTTATTCTGCTTATTCACAGTTCTCAGTGTAACGTCAATTTGCTGAGTTAGTTTTCACTTTCTGTATCAAACTACTGATTAGTATTGCTGATCTTGTTCAAACAATTTCAACAGCTAACATTTAGTATAATACCAAGCGTATAGTTTAATTTTTGAAATATATTATAAATTCTGGCATAAAAAAATGTAAATTATGCTTATAAAAAACTAGGTTAAGATTTATAAATTTACCATGTCAAGCACTTAGTGGTTAACCACTTAAAGTACATTATGGTTGTCACTAGCACATACGTCTAGGTGCTATCTCCTAGTCCAATCTCCTCAAATAGGGCTAACTTCAAGGTAGATAGATTGCTTGGGGCATTATCCAGTCAAGTTTAGAAAATTTCCAAGTTCCTCAGTCTCTCTGGACAAGACATTCCACTGCATGTCCTTTTACTGTGCTCCTTTGAGAAATCTTTCTCTGTCTTCCCTATAGGTTAGACCTCCTCTTGGTTGCCTTATTTCCATGGTCTCTCAACCTCTCCTCTTGCATAATGATACTGCATTTTATTCCCAACTCTGAAAGTGAAAGAAATTCACTTGTTTTGTAGAAATGGCAGTAGCTCCTTGTGGATAATTTAAGTATTTAAGCAATGCAAGAAGGAGTTGTGTGTCAAACAGCTTGTCTGTTTTTTCCTGTTGTAGCTGTTATTTTAACAGAGTACAACCTCTATCCCTACAGACTTAGGCAATCTTCTACATTCTGTTGTCCATATTTGCTCTATTTCTGCCACATAAAGACCTCAAAGTATTTTTAGTAGGGTAAGAAACTTCCTTCCAGTCTCCCATCAAATCAGTTCTGTTACATGTAACAATTTTCAGTTCTAGCATCAGTGTTAGGGTAGGTTAAAGAGAAGCAGCACTTAAAACAGCTTCCAAGAAATCCCAAAGAAAGGAATGAAGCTGAAATCTCATCTGCTTAAACTCCTTGATTGGACATCATGTAAGACACGTACAAAATTCTTAACCTAGTTCCGGATAAGTACTTTTATTATGAATGATCTGTAAAGTCAGATTCCCGTGGCTATTCTTTCTTCTTCCAGAATTTTGAATTATTGCTGCACAGTCCAATAGCAACAAGAGAGAGATCTCAATCCAGTCTGCATTCTGGAGAGGAGGAGCACTCTCCTGGGAATTGAAATATGGAACTGAGTCTCTCTATAGAATCTGAACTCCCTTTACCCAGGAAATACAAACACTTGTCCACTTCTATAAATGAGACTCCGCTACCATTCTTCAAGCAATATTTTGATTTAAATGCTCATATCTGGTTAAATTTGTGATAAACTCAGTGCTACCACTGTTTGTCTCTGCACTTAGTATATCTGAAGTATCCCCTCAATGAGAAAATTTGCTTTGGAGATTCCTGGTTTGTGAGTAGCTGCCAAATTTCTTAAATTGTGTCGGGTCATGCTTGCTTAAGGATGCACAGCAGCATCAACATACTGACAATTTGAGAGGGCAAGAGTAATTTATTGTTGAAAATAAGGGGACAAAAAGACACTCGTGTCTGATTTTCTGTCTACACTGCTTTGAAGTGGCAGCAGTATCCCCATTACCAGGTAGTGACTGACCTCCGTGCACGTAACAACCTCATTGACATCTTGTTCAGCCAAGGCTGGGAACAAATGGTCATGCTTAGCATTTTTGGCCATGCAGATTCCTAGAGAGTTTATTCCCATTGTGCTTTACGCTTCCTTGTAGGCTTATAGACTACAGACAAGCTTGACCTTCAGAGCAATTTTCCAGCCAGCCTTAAGGGGTACTGTGGATGCAACCTTGAAGGGTGGGCAAAATTTTTCTTTATCATATTTTTTGGCTTAGGCAACTATATGATCTTCCTAAATTTGCCTTTAGGCATCTACTTGCTCTCATCATTCAATGCCAAGCGCACTCTAAGTTTGACCTTATGTCATCTTTCATTATAATCTAAATCAGTTGCCACTTCTTTTCCAAGTCACCTCTGCTCAGGAGAAAACCAAACTCCACTTACTCGCTATAGCATACCTAAACATCCTTTTGCTGTCACCCAACCAACTTTTAATTCTTCCTTAGGAAATAGCACATAATATGTATCTGATAACTACATCAATGAATACCCTGCCAAACTACGTCATGATACAGAATTTGGCTAGATTTGTCAGTGCATGTTAGAGACCCTACTTCCATGGCTGAGCCACCTTCTACAACTTCTCTGAAAACAGAATTTTCAAAAATTTCCACATGACAGTCAGTTTATCTTTTTATTCAATGATGTTGCTCAGTTGAGATCTTAAGATCTGTTTTCTGGTGTTTCTGAACCAGAAGTTAAACTGGTGCTGTAACCACATCTTTATAACAAGATCATTGTTTTTTTGTGGTCAGAAGTGGAATTCATGGGTAAGTCATGTGAAGGTGTGATTCAAGATATGCTGTTCACATTAATTTTGATATGCATCTTTCTCATTGTTAGGCATTATTATATCTTCCATCATTCCTCATTAGTATAGTCTCATATGGCTTGGAACCTGTATTGATGGAGAGACCACGGGATAGTCAAGCCATCCTGTATGCTGAGTCAACAGGGTGTCTTATATAGTCAACCAAAATAATCTTTTCACAAAAAAGGGAGTTATTAGCATAAAAAATTATTTCCATTAGAAAAATGTCTTCATAAAGTGGTGTTGTTTATGAAGTAAAAAGTCATTGTGCTTATAAGTGACTGATATTTGAGCATGTCTTTTGGAGAGGAGATTATTTCGAGCTCTTCTGTGAGATCCTGTAGAATTTTTCAGGGGTCCCATTTCTAAAATGGCTTTTGTAAAACTTTCATGTTTTCTAGATGAATAATATATCAATAAAAATAAACATTTTTCAGTTGTTTAATAATAAGCACTGTGATGCCATTCAGTGAAGTCTCCCTGCATTTTCCAGTTTAGCATTGTTCCTCTTAGCTGTGGCAAGTATGAACTAATGCTTTTTGCCCATGTGTATCTGACCTGGCATTCTAGTTTTAAATCCTGTCTCAAAGGCTATTTTGAGCCTAAGAACCTACTTGGTACATCTGGCATTAGCAAAGTCTGGTGCTAGAAACCGATCAGTGGGAATGGGAGTGTTTAGAGTTTTAGCAGCAGATTTCTAACAATTTCATCCCAAATGCACGTGCCAACTGGTTTTTCACAGCAACCACAGAATACCTTCCTGATAACTGCAAGTGTGCAGTTCTGCTGTTTCAAAAGTAGAGATAAGGCAAAATTCATAAATTCTAAAAGTAACACAAAGAGTTCTGAAGAAGGGAGAAGAAAAATGAAGCTACCTCTGTGTTAACAAGTTGTAGAGCCCTAGAGAAACAGATCTGTGGTATGGAGCAGTTAGTACAAAGGAACTTAATGTCCCCACTATACACATTTTAAGAGGTTTTACTCTGGGCTAGCTTCTGTCTGTGCAGTGGACTTATGGAAGGATTTTGGGTAGACCTCTGGGACTGTGTCCATTGGTTTGGTTTCACCCAAAGGATATCAGTTTGCAAGCTTTGAAACTGCTCTGTGATATGAATCAAATACATTAAGTTAAAGCTATAGGTTCCTCGCTTAAAAATTGCAGTTGTGCTACTAGAATGCTGATTAATTAATTTTTTGGAACTGTCATGCATCTAACATAATCCAACTGTAATAATAGCAGTATGAGGCTTACATTTTTGAAATGACATGTATAGACATATTCCATTAACATTGATGGCAGTTACAAGGCTGAGGATCAAATTCTTAACTGATTTAGTCCTCTAACACCCTCTGATTTTAGTGATCTTAGATTACTAAATAATTTTTAAAGGCCTTCAGCCTCTAAGTTTTTAAATGTATCCAGCACAGACTGAATTGTTGTCAGTGCAATGAGTATATTTATTGGCACAGTTTTGATCTGTAACTAGAGAGCTACTGATTATATTTCTGCATGCAATGCACAACATTCTCCTTTGAAGATTTAATTGTAAGTGCATTTTGTGCAGAGGCAGGTCACTATTTAGAGGTCATTTTCTAGTGTTTGAAAAAAAGAAAAAGCTAGTAGTTGAAGTGAAATAAAAATGTCACTTATGTGATGCAGTGTCAGATATGGAACTCAAACAATGTACAAAAGGTTCAGGCTTAATTTTCCTGAAGCAGAAGAAATGAGAGGCATTTCATTTTTGTAGGTGAGAAGTGAAATGTTCCTCTCTGCTCACTGATAGAGGCATGCTAAGGTGAATTTTAATTATGACTAAATTGTGGTATTACTCTTTCATACCCTGAACATCTGTTCCCTTCAGGAATGATGATTTATGCAGGCTATCACTGCAGACAGCTTGCTACAGCTTATGTCACGGTTAGTAGGAAGCTGGTGGTAGTATTTCAGAAAAGACCAGCATCTAAGTGGAGACAGGCCAGTGTGTATTTTTAAGGTAATAGTGAGAAGGGGGCATGGTGTGTCCGTTTTTAATTTTGAAGCCAAATATTGACTTTTTTTTTCCTTTTTTTTCTTTCAGACCATCTGTCATTAATGAAGAAAGCATCTTGGACAGTGAATGGCCCGGTTCTTCATAATGTTGTCAAGGAAAAGAAAACCAAGCCTTTCATTTCCAACTGTATGCAGAGAACTGTTGAGGACACCTCTGACAGTATTTTATTAGGAACTTCACAGAGCAGGATAACTATGAGACTATTTCATCACAAAAATCAAATTTAAAAGGTAATCTTTATTTATTAGCATGTTTGAATGAATGCATCTCCAGAGTACCGTCATTGTTGCTGTGGTTTTAGATAACTATAGATTATTCTTCTTAAAAACCAACCAAAAAAGCCTTGGAATTCAACAAAACTGGTGTCATAACTATGTTTAGGTTAGGTAAGGGGAATTTTACTTCTGTGCTCCCTCTTTTCTGAAATCCCCCCAGCAATTTAATCTGCTTGTCTTTGCCTTGTAGCCACCTTACTTCAGATTATGCCTATTTTTCTCCTAGTTTTGTGTGTGCTAACAGTACGTTATCGAGGAACATTATTTCTAAGATTATAGAGGCCTGGGTTATAAGTTTGAAAATAAGGTCAATTTTGACTAGGATAGTTATTTAATTACAAATATTCAATAGTTAGTATATTTTTCTTAAAAGATATGACACTGCAACCATATAACAACATTTGTTATGGTTACAGTGTATACAAGAATCTTTTTTCCTGTATAAGGCATTTTAATACTTGGCAATTCGGTAGGTTTTAGGAGAATTGATGTTCTGTCTTTGATTTCAAGTAATTCCAGAAGAGTATATATGTATTTGTCCCAAAATAAGTATGGCATATACTTTATAACCACCTCATTTTTATTATTACTCTCTGATATATTTGAACTAAGTTTCTAAAAATAAATTCTAAATACTTTTCAGACCTATGGCTAATTCACAATGTGGAATACTTCACAAACATTGCCACTATATATAAGAAATTTGAATGCCTAGATGTTAGCATTCAGTCCTCTCTGAATTGTGAAATCTAAGGGTTTTTTTAAGTCTGTAGGACAATTATAATATTCATACACTAAAATGATACCCAGGAGAACTATATCTGGCTCACTTAATGGAAGGTCTTATGTCTGTCAGTTTTTTAATGTTGCCTGTGATAGATATCCCATATATTGTAATATAAAACTAGATTGATTACTGTCAGCACTGGTTGTAATCTATATCAAGAAATTGCATGTAAATGTGAATAATAACACTTCTGCAATAAATGGTCATAGAACCTGTTGTCTAACTAGAACATTCAAGATACTTGTAACATCTTGAGGATAAAAAAACCACACAGATCAAACTTGTCTGTAAGTTAGAGCAAAAACATTCAGCAATAATTTTTGAACATCACACAAAATCAGTAGTTTGAGACAGTAATAATCAAATTTTGTTGGGTTTTTTTTTTTTTTCCATGGGGATGTTTTGACCCAGAACACTAATTATTAAACTGATATCCATGAAGCCTTATAGATGTGTAAACTGCTTGTAAAGGATATCCAAAAGTGATGGAAGCCATAGTTTGGAGTCCATTTCAAATCAGTGTATCCCAGCACTGTTGCTAAAAGAAGCCTCCACCACTTGTGCCCTGTCATTGCAGGACTCCTGCAACTCCTTTGATGGCACCAGGTTCTTGTTCCATCATTCAGTAAACCACATAGGAAAGATGTCATATGCCAAAAATAAACTAGCCAAGATAGTAAATTTTAATCTGGAATAGTTTCTGGAATCTGATTCACTGCATACCCACCTAAATACTTTTGCCAGCCCAAGAAAAAAAGGAAAGAAGCAAGTGAGTCTGAAAGAGAAAAATTGTTGGGAAAATTCTAGCATGTATGTACCACTTGGTACAGAAGAAAGAGAATACAGGCCAAAGGAAAAGTTGTATGTTTATGTACAATTCATGTTTGAATTTAGACAAGCATTTGATCCTCCGTTGAAAGATGAATTTAAAAGGTCAACACATTTAAAATAGATTGGAATTCAGACTCTCAGGTATTAATGCAAGCGGTAATTATAAAATAAACATATTTTAAAATGTTTAAAATGGTATATCCTCTAGTCTAGTGTTTTAAAAACAAAACTTTTTATTGCGTATAAATTGAAAACAAAAACAAATGACCATAAAAATTGCAATACTATGTCAAAGTGGACTTTCACCTAGTCCAATATCCTGTCTTTGAGTGGATGTCTAAAGAAAAGTGGAAGAATAAAGGCAGCATATGGTGCATATGGTACATATAGTGCATATGTTGACAATTTCCTAGCATACTGCCCTCAACCCTAGTTGTGTTGTAGTCAAACCACAAAGAATATTTCAGAAGCAGAGCATTTTCATTTTCCTTGAATACAAATATTATTTCTTATTTGAATGGGACATTATTCCTTCCCTTAGCCATTCCCTTAGTACGATTTAAAAAAACAATTGAAATATTTTTTTTTCTATGTGTAATAAGCAAAATGTTCAGCAGATTATTGCTACTGTGTGAAAAGTGTTGTTGTTTCTCTGTTGTCAGTAATTATTTCTTATCATGCTTTTACCAAATAATGAAAGAGCTATACAAAGAGCGCTGTGAATTCACCAAATCCTGCTGGTATCTTGGGAGAAAGGTCTGAATTGCATCTGAAGGGTGTTTGATTATTTTTGTTCTGAAACCCTGACAAAAGTGATAACGTTTGCACTTCAGTTATGCTATACCTGTATCACTGACTGAAGGAGAAAATGAATGATTGCTGTCTCTGTTTCAGTTTTCAAAAAGACAGATTTACCAGACTGTACAATCTTCACAGTCTTCCTCCCATCTCCATTTAGTCACAGTAGAGGCTTCTCATGGAAGAACCACACATCTGCCGTACAGCAATAAATATGCTGCTGGATACTTCAAACTGTAGTTTTAAAGAACAAGAAACTACAACTATTGGTGGATCTTGTTGCCATTGTAAGAAATTGTAGTATATTTGCGTGTTTTCCCATCTTCTCTTCTCCCTTGCCAGAAGTGTACTGAGTTAGGTTAGGACCATGTCACGAATCTGGCATTTGGGTCCAAATATGGCAAATATGTGCAAAAATGGGCAAGGGGAGAGGAAATATGTTGTATTTTAGCAATCCTAAGTGGTATGCAACACCTTCAAGAGAGTTTCATGTTTGTGCATGTTAGAACAGCATCAAAGTTATCGTAATTACAGTTGAAAGTAAAAATAGGAAACAAAAACGAAACAGAAGGAAACACAGAACTGTATTGATGGTGTTTTCTCTTTGTTCTAGTTCAAATTGTATTTCTTTGGAAAGGCAGCATCTCTCCTAAGTTTGGCGTGCAATGTCAGTTGTGGAATATGGATTCTGTTGAGGTAGGAGATGTGATTTTCACGCTTAAACATGTGTTGCAGTTGAATGTGGAATTTTTAAAATGGGATGCGTTCCTTTTAAAATTTGCAAGACTGATAAATTTTTTCTTCATACTTTGGGTCTGTTTTCTTTACGAGCAGCTTGAAAAAGACAGCTTAGGATATTCACCTGGCTGACCTGAAATAGGAATGATGGGTGAATGTCATTAATATTTTCCTCTGCCTTTCTTTTCAATAGTTCCATGAGCAATGAATTTCTCCTGGTCAAAGTATTGCCGTTTCTGTCATCAAAAAGTAACTTGTGTGCTAACTTAGACTTTCTTCCAGAAGATGACAGGTAATTTCACTAGCATCATTTCAGTGACAGTTTCTGCTTTAATCACACAAGTCCTACAGTGGTGATTCAACTCTTTCATAAAATTTGCATTCACTGAATAGTACTGCACAATATAAAAACAGCCATTGTACATATTCTCAAGTATTATGATTTCTGTATGAATTGGAGAAAGGTAGGCTAAATATTCAATTATGTGGGCTATAGACTGCATTATAAAGGCATTTGTTCTCTATGTGGTAAATATTTAATTTGTGGCTGTTTAGAGCATATCTATACTATGGTATATATGCTTTTTTGTTTTTCTTTTTTTTTTTAAAGTTTTCAGCTCTTTGCACGCTGAGGATGAATCTCACTTCTTCAAGGAGATACTAATACAATGTACGTGGAGGAGAAATTGGCAATATCATAAGTGGTAAGTAGCATTTGTAGGACAGACCTTCTGCTTACTACACCAAAGACTTAGAACTGAAAAGCAAAACTGGACCTATTATTTTAATCCTTTGCATAGGTTGGTACCATTACATTGAAATAAACAAATAGCTCATGGATAAACCTATTGTTCTATGTAATTTGAGCACTTTAATGTTTCAGTAATTTTTCATCCTGTTTTCAGTGGTTGTGTGTTGGTTTTTTTTTTTCCTGTGGGTACTTTAGTCTGAGAGGTTTCCTTACAGATTCAGTGGGATAACACATACACAGTTTTTCTCTTTGATACTTGTATATGTTCTATAGGAGTATAATATTCAGGGTTTGATCACTTTATGCATGAGATAGATAGGCAGATAGCATTCCCTGGCCACCTTTTAGGAAGAAAGCAAGCTTTCTTCATGATGAAAATTTCCTTGTTATTTCAAAGTTTACAGCTACTTTCAAATCAAATATATATATATATATATATATATTTAGAAAAAGATTCTTGATTATTAAATAAAATATAGAGACTGCTTCTGAAAAGAATTGTAATAGGAAGAGCATAATAGCCTCAGCTAAATATTCCCCAAAACTGTCCGAGGAGAAACTGGGCACATACCCTGTCAAAACTATTGAAAGAAGAACTCACTGATATATTCAGGGCCTTCCTATTCCATGTGATGGAACTATTTATCTCTTTGGTGGCACTTTCAATTGATGGTACTGATGATGTCAGTGGCACATTGGATAGCAAGATATAGATTAAAACTTTGTGTGCCTCATTTTCTTTGATCATAGACTATATAACTGCACTTGCAGTATTTGGATATAAGCGTAAGTTGTTACTAAAATATTTCCTTCAAAACAAGCATTTAAATATAACTCAGTCACAATGAAACACTCAACCCTGCTTTCATTGGGGAATCGTGTACTGAGAGAAAAGTATCTTTGATGCCACTTACACGACCTGTCTAAGAATCAATCCAGATATTTCTTTTCTGCACTAACATTTCTATACTAGAGGTGGAATTTAGTGGACACACCTTGTTTAACAGATCCAGGGAAAGAAAACTGGCATTGATCCTATAGCTAGAGAAATGTTTTGATTCTTAACCTAGCTAGGATCTTAATTCTGAATTTAGAGGCACGTGTCTGTGGAGCGTGCATCATTACTTTTCCTATAGGAATATAACAACTGGCTCTATGCCTACTATCAGGTGCTGTGTGCTACATAGTGTTTTTCTCCTTTTATTCTTCTATTGCCTGTTCTTAAGGGAGTATGTTCATTGATTTGTCAGATCAGTAAGAATTTGCATCAACAGATGCAGCTAATTAGCTGGTCTATTCAGCCCAATAATAATAATATTTATACTGCAATATGGTGGAATCTAATATAGTATAATCCATATATTATTATAAATAATATTATAGTAAATGTCTACTAATATATTTTATGTCCAATGTTTTCTTCTATATAGAATAATAAATGGATTATACATTTTTTTCTGAAAATTTGATACTTATATAAAATTAAATGCTCAGTCCTCAGTTTTACTCATCTGTGTGAAGTTCTAAAACTCCATTGGAAAGCACAACTGAGTCTATTGAATTTATTTGGCATCCAGAATGTAGCCTCTTGTACCTATCTTATTCTGTTTAGCATAGAAAGCACAGTACGAGCAGGGAAAATAAAAAAGATGTTTTAATTGGTCTGGCAAATGTGTAGCTGCTGACACCATGGGTTGTAACCAACAGAGCACTGAAACAACATTAAGTTCCATCCTAAGTTATCTTTACTTGGTAAATGACCTTCTCCTTTCTGGCAGTGTGTATATCTGGTTGAACAGAAGAACAGGACCTTTGGTTTTTAAGAAATATTTATTTAGAATAATATCTGGAGTTGCTTCCTAGGAGATGTGAATATATGCCTTCATAGGTAGTATTTTTTTAAACACTAGTCCATTGATTCCCTTCTAATCTCAACCATTCTGTCGTTCTGGGAATTTGCCAGGTGGACTGCAGTAATGCATCAGAACCAACTATTTTGAAGAATTCTAAGCACACCGTGACTGAGAAAGTCCTCTTGGCCTTTCACTGGCTGGGTGCTACAATTTCACCTGGACAGATTTCTTGAACTGTTTAGACACAGAATGTTTTGAAAATAGAGATGAAGACCTGCAAGTTAGTCACAATTAAAAAAAGGAAATACCCAGGAAAATGATTGTTTTTTATAAATGACTGCTTGATAAACCTCTTCCAAGTGGTGACACAGCTCCATGCGTAGATGTGAAGAAATCTTCCCAACACTATTGTAACCCAACAAAGCCATTATGAGTCTGACTAGTTAAAAAAGAGTTTGATTAAATACCTAAATGTGGAAAAGTGAGCTCAGCAGGGTTTCTCTAGTGTTAACATAAAGACGAGAAAAGGCAGAAAAAGGCATAGAACTTTAAAAATGAGTTCTGAAAAAAAGCAACTTCTTCAATCATTATTTCTTCCTAGATTCATCCTGTATGGATTGAAGTCTCCCAAAACTCTTAATGAAAAAACTTGACCAATAACTAGATTGCTGTAGACTTGCATTATATTTGCATTCATCAGGATAAATATTAAGTAATAAAGATTCAAAATCTTACATGACATCTTATATGACCTAGCTTGGATTAAATTGAACTAAACTACTTTATCTCTCTTTCATAATATGGCTATAATCATCACATGTATACATAGATGTATACAGGCAGTACACTCCGTTCCGCTCCCTTTCCATTTAATTCCCTTCCCTTTCATTCTTTACTACTAAATGAGGAGAAATAGTAGTTGATTATTATTCTGTATTTCTCTTTTGGTCTAAAATTTTTTGGTCCAGATTTTACTTTTGTCTCTGAACTTCAGCACAAGAACTGAAGGAAAACCTGGTTGCAGGTTTCATGAGATTAGAGTGATTCATTCATTCCAAGTTAAACATTCACACGTAATTAAATAGCTTCTGTAAATTCTGTGTTTTAAAACAAAAGAAGAAATTTGTTACGTTTAATTCCGAGTTGGTGAAATTTAACCAGAGGAGATGAGATAGCACAGTAAGTTTAGTGAGACTTCTGTTGCACAAACAGAACATTGTGAGCTTTGCATCAAGTTTGATACTGACATTACCTTTCTAGTTCTGTAATGTGATTACTCTCCTGCAGGCCATGGCGAGTTGTCACTTCTGGTTGCTGTTGGCTTCTATTTGCTGTGGTCCCACACCCTGCTTTTTGCAAAGTCACGAGCTGTGTTGTGATGTCTGGAAATATGTGCCATTCCTGCACATGAATGGACTGAGGAGTAAAATGAAGTCCATTGTAACTCATTCTGACTGGAAAAACTAATTTTCTACAAAATATGAGATTATAATTCTGAATATTGAGTAAAACTTTGTTCATTATAGCCCGAGTCATGCAAATGACTTAGTATTTAGGTAGTATCGTTAATGAATAGGACAGTCATTTCGGTCAGAGTTTGTTTTTACTTTTACATAGCAAGTTATTAGAGTCTATTAATTTTGACCTGTTATAAGCTATTCTAGTTTCAAAGGTTGGAATTAAAAAAAAAAAAAAAAAAAGATGTCCAGGGTGGTAGAAGTGGAGAAAGAGGCATAAAGTGTATTGGAAAAGTACCAAATGTCCCCTGCAAATGGACCCTATTCAGAATCAGTAAGCGTATGATGAGTGAAGTGGTTTTGAATATCGCCTTTAGATTCCATGCTGTTACAAGGCCAGCCCCGAACATGGCAACTCTTATTTCCACACACAGTACCTCTTCACTCTCAATTTAACCCAAAAATCTGATGAACCCATTACTCCATACTTGATTTCATGGAACAAGGAGTAGATATAGTTACAAATGATCAATCACAAGCCGTGAACCAAAGCAGCAAGGCATTAACAATTCACACCATTTCGGTCCACTTGCTCAAGCAGAAGATGTGCCAGCATATTTAATGCACAGCTACTTTGTTCAGTTCAAGAAAAGACATGACTCATGCTCATTTTAGGAGCTGAGGAGTCTTCATAGGTTTTCGTGTCTACTAACCACTGAGAGTTAGGGTTTGCACTTTTAAACAATTAATATAACCAGGTGTTCAGTAAAGGTGGCAGAGATAGATATGTTTTCAAATTAAATTTTACTCAGGTTAAAAAGAAAAGGAAGGATGACCTGGGAAGTTGTTCCCACAATAAAGCCAAGTTGTATTTTACAAATTTGTATTGTACAATCAACATCTTGTTCAGCAGTATTGTAACGTTGTAGACCCCACAGGCATATGCCGTCAATTTAATGGGATCACTGAAAAAGCAAAGCAGCTGTGAAAGATTGCTTTAAGTACAGCAATCGTGTGCTTGTCATTCTGTTCAATGGTGGAAAAATCCAAATTCGGATAGGCATCAGTATTTAAGAAAATGACTGCTAAAGCATCTCTCATAAGTACCTTGGGGACAACACGATTTGACATATAGCATGTAAACAAAAGTACACAGCAGCTGTTAGATTAGTTTTTGTTTGAGTAAAAACACACTGACATAATTTTAACAACATGGGAAACTGCATGTTCTCCATCATTCTGTTTCACTATAGAAACCACAATTTTGGACAGTACATGCCAGTTGCCCTGGACAAACAGTTGTGTGGTGTTTACTGAACATGAGAAGCAGTGAAGTACTGATTGCTAGCACAGTCTCAGGCCCTCTGTGTAATGTATATTCAATGTACAGTACATACTGAAAGTACCTTCAGGAAAAACCTTGTCCTGAGGAAGAGTAAAAGAATTTCTAGTATTTTTAAAAGTATTTTCTAGTATATTGAAAGATATTTTTTTCCCATAGTGGAAAAAATGTTGATTTCTTTCCTCTTATTCTGATACTGTTATTTATTTAAAAAAATACTTTTACTCTTTTGTAGGCTATTTGCTAAGAGAAATTGATATAGAAAATAACTTAGCATAAGACTAAAATTTATGCCTCAATAATGTCATGGGTTTAAGTAAGAAAAAAGTTAACTGAATTTTGGGGAGATTCTTTTTATTTTTTTGCAGTCCTCTTGTGATGATTGCAAATTGCCAGAGGGTGATTTTCCCATTCCTTTACGTTCTGCTTTCAAATGTTCTGCTTACTTTTTGTGGATATCCTACTGGGCTTTGGATTTCATGCTTTCTGTCACTCCAGTTGATCACCACTGCGCTCTTATAATTTTCAGCAAGCTTAAAGACAAGATAAAGAAAAAAAAAAAGCAGATTTTTCTCTCCCCTGTGGCACTGTTTGCCACAGTGGCTTCATGCCATGCTATCCATCAATTTAAAATCTCTGCGTTTTGATTTAAGGAAAATTTCTCATCTCTGTTCTTCAGAGGAGTGTAAAATTACACTGTAAAACAATTATTTTCTTCAAGGAAATTCAATGTTTGTCATGTGATATAAAGTCAGAAAATCAATGAGAGAGAGAATAAAAGCAAAAGTATATTTACAGTGTTCATCTTTGCTGAGAAACAAAGATCTTTGGGTACTCTCCATGGCTGACCATCTAGAAGCTAAGACTGCTGCAATGGGAAAATTTATTCAATTAACCAAGAAAATACGCAGATGGATTCTAATGCAGTATTTTAAATTTTGTATAAAAATTATAAAGAAAAGGGATTTTTTTTTCTATAATTGAGAATATTTTCCAGAACTTCTGACTACTTTTCTTTGCTCAGCCTCCTTTGAAGTTTCCTTCCTTTAAAATTTACTTAACTTTCTGATCAAGGACTCATTTGTCATCACTCCCTCTCAGGAATTCCATGACTACCTCACGTTGAAATCTCTAACCTCCTGGGAGACACACATCGTGATGAGTTGTTCCTAAACCTTACTAGTTAGCTCATGCCCTTTCTTTCCAAGGGCTAACCTTTGCCTTCTTTTTCTATGGTTAATACCCTCTTTACTAACCTGCATAGTCCTGCTTCATAGCTCAATGTTTTTGACATCTGCTCAGCTGTAATGTTGAATGAATTATGCTACACTTGACAACAGACTTGCAAATCTTTGGGAAATTTTGCCTATAGATTCTTTTCACCTTGCATTGTAGACTCTGGTCTGTATAAAGCTGTAATAGCAAAGCATTCTAGTGGAGTTGTGAGACATTTTGACCTCATTATTTATACTCTCTTACTTTTCAAAAGGGTATTACTTCCCACTAATAGTGTCTTTGTTTTAGTTATGTTGCCAAAATAGCTGGAAGTCTGGAAGTTGCTAGCTGTTCATTGAAAATTATTATTCTTGCATACCTATGTCATTCCAAAAGAGAAAAACACGAATACTTCTAAACTAGGATTAATTTTTGAGCAACAGTGAATTTTTATCTAGAGTGCTAAGGATATTTGTCGGAATCACCAGCCAGATACTGAAAGCAATAAACTTATGGAATATTTCAGTAAAAGTATAATATTCTGAAATGACTGCCTTGCAGTTCTACCTTTATTCCTTTCCCTTTCCAGGAACACATGGTTTCATACTTTAGTGAATGCTTAATAAATAAATGCTATTGATTTCTGGAATTTTAAAAAGGAGTTCAAAAGAATGTGAAAAATAGGAAAGAATACAGGCTGTTTGGGACTATAGGTTGGGAAACATAAAGGTTAATTGGGGAATGAAGGAAATACCATTACGGATAAAAGTAGCTGACATTTCTGGAAATTATTATTGCTTATAGATAATTATTTGGGCCTGATGCTCAGCGTGACTTATTAATTTGGGTGTTAGAAGAGGTGACACTTTGGATCTTTTCACTTCCAAGCTGTCCCAGCAGGTGCTGGAACTGTCCCCTCTCTGGGCCTGAAGGTCACTACCTTTGAAGAAGGCAAATCAGCATGGCCACATTATACCGTTCCTAAAATTATTTGTGGTAAAATAATTACCAGTACTATAATTAGTGTTCAAATATAAAATCCAACTCTAGTATAAGCATATTTTCTTGCAGCTGGGTTTCAGTCTGCTTGCACACTCAGAAAAGTAGCAGTACTTGTGTTTATTTCTGTTTGCAATCATTTTCTAATGGTAACTAAGTTAAAAACACTGATTAAAAAACTTACTTGCTTAAGTTATTTGTAAAACTTCCAGAGACTTCAAAAATTGTCATCCTTTTATTTTGTTTGAACTAAGTATGACTATAACCACTCCATCACATAACATGAGACATAGATTTTATTCTGATACTGCTCACTTAGTCCTGAGGTAAATTCACTTCTGCCAGTGTTCCTGATCAGACCTCACTCACTACCTCATCAAATCTTCTTAATTTTATGTCTGTCTCCAATGTTAAGGATGAAGTGCATTATTAGAATAGGCTGGAAAAACATTAATTCTCTGATTGTCATCTTGAAGTCATATTTGCTCATGTTCAGTTGCATGGTGCTGTCCTAAAAACCTGGGGTTTAAAAGCAAATTTTTAATGTTATATAGTATACATTCTGGTTTGGAGTCTTTCCTTTGGCATATTTTGAAATTTTTTTCCGGTGTTACTTTTTAAGATAATCAGTAAGAGCAGGTTAATATGCATATTCACCTTGTTGAGTGAATCTTTGTCAGCTTTATTTTGTGAAGTCTGGTCTCCCTTTAGATACATGGAATTTTTGTCATAAACTTAAGAATGGACAGGGTTTCAGCTAATTTTCTTTCCTGAAATCCCTGCAGGGCATTGAACCTCATGTCTCTTTCCTCATGTCTTCTTACATTGCTTCTCTCTCTTCCCATTTGTCATTGGTACAAGCTTCTGGATGCCATTTTCCACTTCTGTAACAGAGAGAAAGTACAGGGGTGACTCTCAGACAATTCTAAATTACTTTGGAAGAATCTATGATAGATTTTTGTTCAAGAGATAACTTAAATGTATTTTATTAACTATGTAAATAGTCCTTTAGATCTAAAAAGAACTTCTGTAGTGCTTTTATTTAATCTTCTATTCGTGTATTTTGCTGAACTGAAATTGTAAAATCTTGTAAATATTACAACAATATTGAACTTCAATGGGATTTAAGTAACTAAATTTTAATGGCTTTGCTAACTAATTCAGAAAAGGCATTTTATGCTAAGCAGGCAGGATGGAAGTAGGTGCAAGGATGTCTGCTGAAGTAAGTGTACTATATAGAAGCTCTTAGGATTGTTTATGTGAGAATGAATAAAGTTACTGACTAGTTGATAAGATTTTATCACAAAATTGTGGAAGTAAGAAGGCTTGGATTTTAACATGATTTTTTAAAAAGTAGTGCCTCTCACAAAATTAAACACGTGGTTTTGCTTAACCATGTACTTAAATAATTCGTAAAATACACTGTAGAGACAAAGCACAGTCTGTTGCATGTTTATCTATATCTTTATCTTTGAAGATGGATTTAACTGTATGATATGTTCCTTCTGTATTTGTTCAAAAGTCTCCAATCTTAAAAGAACTCACATGTTCATGGGCTGATAGTGGATGACAAAACCTGTAGTCCTTTGCTAGTATTTATGTACTAGGAAATCCACCATTTGGCAAATTATAATCTTTATGACCACTGGCTAGATGGGAAAACTATGCATATGATTTTGTTTGCATTGTTCCCAAATGTGATTTATATGTTTTATTTATTTAGATATGCTCTATGTCTTTTACTATTTTTTGTATTTTCTTGTATATTACTAATAAAAACAAATCCTGCTGGTTTTTTGCTTTTTCTCCCTTTCCCCTCTCCCTTTCCCCTCTCCCTTTCCCCTCTCCCTCTTTCCCTTCTTTTTTCCTTTGCCTTTCCACCTTTTCCTTTCCCCTTCCTTTTCCTTTCTTCTTTCCCCTCCCCTTCCCCTCCCTGGCCTTGTGGAATATCAGGTAGAAGCCTGAAATGCTACTGAATGCTATTTTATTTTGTCGCATAAGGAAGGCCCATGTATGTGCTACACAAAAATATCTGCAAAGCACGTGCATCTCAGTAATGCCTGGAGCCAAAATAATCATTCCTTATTTGTCACACATTAGGTCCCTTCAAGAAAATGCTTTCAACCTTGACAGTATCTTGAAATCTAAGGACAGCAAGTAAAAGATCTTGTTGAGACCATCACCACGAATCAATTTTATCTATCTTTTCATTTGACCTTTTCTTGTTATTAAACAGCTACACTGAGCATTTTTATTTGTTAGAGGTTGATTTTAGAGTAGTGGCAATGAGAAGGTTATAATAAAACGGCTTATGAGAGGGTTGATTATATTTTATGAATGTTACCGTTTATAATACAGTAGCTAGATATAAGCTCCTTAACAGGAAACTGTATACAGCAACAACATGGATCTTGCAATTTTATCAGGACAATACAAGTAGATTTCAGCAAGGTTGGTTCCAACTCATCTGTGATAAATGAGAAGATAAGGCAATCAGTGCACACCATGACACTCCGTGCAGCTAGTTAGGCACACTTCAGAACTATTCAGGTGTGCTCACGAAGCTTATGAGTCTTTCATGGGGGGTGTCTTAATATAAATACATCCTTCATGGTGGCCACTAGAAATGCAGGAGTTGCTTTTCCAAGGCTTAACCCAGGTCAGATATAAATAATAGATATTAAGAGTTAGTTCTGATTCTGAGGCTGCGTTAGAGGCTGTATATTTCAGTTGGGTCAAAAGAATGCATTTTCTTTTTTTTTTTTTTCCTTTTTCTTCTTTTTGTTGCATAGCTCCTCTGCTTGACAGATGCCTGCAAAATTCCATCACACCTTTGTGTGGACCTGTTTGGGTCTTTAAGAGAGAAGGTTTCAGCCTCTCAGGAGCAAGGATTTATATCCAAGGAGTTCTATTGGCCCTGCACCAACGACTAAAGTCTGCAAACTGTTGCAAACAGGTGAGTTGTCCCACTCTTTAAAAGTCTACTTCTTTGTTTTCATTTTCAAATGTACTAGTTGTAGAAAACCAACGATTGATAGTGTGTCATAAAGAAGTGTGACATATAGAGCATAAGCTGCAGTGCCTGTTAGGAAAATGAAATGCTTCTCCTCTAATTGCAAAGCCAACAATAAAGGGGCTAAAAGTGTCTCTCTTTTGGTGTGGGATGTCATAAGTCTCATCTTTTCCTGCTGCATAGTGTGCCTAGTCAGGATGTTCCTCATGAGGAAATTCTCTAAAGCAATCACTTTGTATTGCTTATTCTGCATATGCAGTTTTTAATGGTCTCAGAGATCTTCCCATAAAACTAATTTAAATAATTATTTAGTTGAAACATTTTAAAAAATAAATAACACACTTTTAAGCAAACTGGTGTTGCATTATGAAAAATTAAATAAATGTATATTATTTGAAATCCTCAATATTTCAATTACCACATAAGTGCCATTAAATAAATATACCAAGCATACATTTTAATGTGAAAAAATAGTAGAAAACAGATAGTGAACATACTGTTTGCCAGTTTGTGGGCAATAAGAGTATTTAGTTTTTTAATTAATCAGGTGTTTTGCTTTAGGAAATATGCATAAAAACCCACGGATCTTTTTCAACATAGTTACTTAACTTCATATATACGTGTAAGAATGTACATATTTTTAATGATTAGGTGAATACTTTATAAAATTAGTATACATATACATTCTCCAGGAAAAGTATTATGTAGAAATTAAACAACCAGCTGGGAACCTCAGATTTAAAAATGATCTCAGACCCCAGAGTTAAGAATGACTGCATCAGATAGATCAGGAAGGGGGAGGAGAGGTGCAAGCAGGGTGTCAGTCACACTGTTTATACAGCACCTCCTGCTGTCAGATCCATAAAGAGAAATGAAAATTGACTTTGGAAGAGACTATTCCTGTCTAGAGCTAATAGTGGTCAGCAAAAAGGACTCAAACAAAACCAAAACAAAACGAAAATGAGAGAGCATGTGTGTGAGAGAGAAACAAGCAGAATCAAAAAAAAAGAGCAGCTTGTTTCAGAATGTTTCTGAGTTAATATAGTGATGTATTAAAAAATGATAAATATCTTTACACTTCTTGTTGATAATTCTTCAATTTTAAGACAATGTCACAAAAGCTACAGAAATGAAATCTGCAACTTTCCAGTGCAGATAATATAAAATGTCTACTCTGTTAGAAAAAAAAAAAAAAAAATATATAAAATGCATACAAGTATTTAGTAAATATAATGGTATTTAGTAGAACAAAACAGACAATGGTGTTTCTAAATATAAATTCGTATGCAAGTCATTCATTGACTACTTTTTGGTCTTGTCTGTAAAGAACATATAAAGACATTTCAGTAAATTAACTTATGTTAATCATTCCTCTGGTGATTATCCAGCAGTGTCCAGTTGGAAATTGTAAATGACAAGAAAAATACAATAATTTTAGTAGATTTGAAATCTCTTCTAAAGACAAATGGTTCTTTATAATGAAAGGCTTGCATATAGACATATGTTCAGTATAAATGTGTTGAACATTTTTAACTTTTAAGAGCCCAGATTACAAGGATAAAGGTTAGTACAGCTATGACAGTTAATTGTGTACAAAAAACTTATGACTGAAATATTTCAATAAACATTTCAGACTGGTTTAAGTGCTTAAATGAAGATTTTATGGAACAAGGATGTTAAATGTTTTGTGCAGTTAATATGCTTGCTGAAACCTTATGTTATTTTGAATTATATTACTTCAAAGATAAGACACAACATATAATTGAGCTTAAAGTGTCTCTGTTCATTTTTCCAACCGCTTTCTAACTGAAATTGTGTTAATACTGAACATACATTAAATAATTATAACTGTAGGTTATATTATACTGCAGGTAGAGCAATACTTCTTACTATAATGTTACTATATTTTGCTTATGTTGACCTTTTTTTCTAAGTAACTAAACCAAGACTGGTTTCTAAAAAGCACATTGTGGTATGATACAAAGTAAGATTAGGATGGGTGGTAATAAAGAACCAGGACATTCAATCAAAATACTATCATGTCCTTCTGTTGTGCTAAAACCTGACAACATAATGCAATGATGACTGCATACAGTATTCATATCAATATAACATCTAGCCATTACTTGACGTAATTAAATATATTTTCTTGATTTTTGCTTATCTCAGAGTTATTTTGACACTTGAATTATTTGTACTTTGTCTTTTCATTTAAATCAAAAGGGAGGGGAAGAAAAAAAAGAAAATATTTCTTTGATTCAGTATTACTCTGCTAAGATGCTATAGCCTGTCCACTGAAATCAAATAGCACATACAACTAATAATATGCTAATAAGTGGACTTCTATTAAAATCCATCTGCACTGGTTGCACAGCGTTGTCTTTCTAATCACTCTGTTGCTTCTTGCCCCAGAGGAAGAGAACAGTAAGGAGCCACTGAGACAGTACAGCTTAGCTGTAGTCTTTGTATCCTTTTAAAGAGGATAATCAGTATTCTTCAAATAGTGTTCCTTGAGAACAATATAGGTCAAGTAAAACAGGTGAAAATGAGAGACTATGTGAACTTTGGGAAATGGTTTGTGCTTTTCTTCAAAGAAAGGAGAAAGGAAGAAAATATATACTTATAAACACTGCACTACAAAAGCTTTCTATTTTTTTTCCTTTAAACTCTAACTGCAATTGCATATCTGTATAGTGAGCTATAAGCATCGCTATAATCTTGACAAAGCTTACATTGATATTTTAATGCCACGAATTCTGGAAATGTGAAATACAGCTCTCTAACAAAAAAATAATAATTAAACAACAGTACTGTTATAATTATTCTTAGTATTTCAGATGTTAGCCCTTTGTCTTATTATTTTAAACATGCTGTGTTGGTGTCTGTTGGAATTTCTGAGATCTCCAAATATACCTGGAGGTTAAAATCAGTTCGTTATATATCTAATGTATGCAATTGGGTGAATGCATGTAATCTTTTTGTCAAGCTACTATAGTTTGTATTCAAAATGCTTTTAGAAAAAAAAAAAAACATCGCCAAAATGAAATCGCTTTTAAGTGAGATGTAACACATAACAATAGGAAAAACATTATATCTGATACTATGTGATATAGTTAACACTTTCAGAGGTGGGGGATGTCCATCTCATTAGCATTCTTCATCTGTAGTGGTGCTGTTGGTGGGGGTGTTGAAGTAGGAATGCCATTGTGCTGGGTTCCAGTGTTTGGGGACAAACACTGCTGTGGAGGGAACGTGTGAAAAGGCCATAGTACTGACAGTGAATGAGGAAGGCTGTGCTTTCTGTGTGCTTCAAGCAGGGAAGCTGTCATTCACAGGCCTAGCACAGCTAAACAGAAGCCAAAAGAGAAGACTCAAATACCTTTTAAAATGATATTAATGATTTTTAAATATTTTCTTCGTTCAGAATTACACTTTATTCAAGCTGTTGATTTGTCCTTTACTAAATAATAGAAAATGTACACAAACAGGTAAATAGCAGAATTACCTCATCCTTGCCAGAGTAAAGATTTATTATGAAAAATGTATGTGTATAAGTGTGATTTGAGAATCACAAGTTGCTTTAAGTATATTTACACAGTTTTGAACATGTATTACTTACAATGGTTTAGCAAAATTATACTGTGATAGTTAAGAAACATTACCAGTCCTAGGGTTCTGTTCCCTGTGCTTTTATTTTTGCTAGAAGAGTGTTATATGTGGGGATGAGGGGACTGAGCTGGGATGAGAACTGACATGAAATCGTGCTAAATGTTCATTGGCTTGATCTAGCAGAACTTACAGTAATATTAATTAATCATTTGAACCACACCAAATTACATTACATTAAAGTAATGAAACTAGTATGCAAAATACCCAGAAGAAAACAAGAGAAAATAAAATTATTGATAGATGCTACTATTGCCATTTTGGCTATGGGAACACTGGCTTAAGTAAGTGTATTATTTCAAAACTGTATATCCAACAGCTTTGCTGTTGTTAATCTAAGCTACATCCATATCCATAAACGTAATCATTTATAAGGTTTTTCTCATTTTGCTATGCAGATCCATAAATATATTACTGACTCTTAAAAAATTAAAATATTGCAAATACCAGAACAAAGAAAAGGAAACAGTGTATTTCTTCTGTTTTCTTGCATCGTTCTCTTGAAACTGCTGACTCAAGCATTGGAGGTTGAATACATCTGCTATAAACAAACAAAAGATTTTCTCCATAACTTTTATTTTTTGTACTTCATAGGAAGCTTATCTCTTATTACTATTCAGTAATAAGATTTCAGTAATTATATTGTGTAGTAATGATTCTAATGATTCTTTTGGGGTTTTTTTTTCCTTAAAATAAAACATAAATTAGCTGCTAGGTGTAATTATTTTGCACGGTGTGTATGTGTGTGTTGTTTGGGACAAAGTATCAAAACGATACACTTTTTTCAAGTATGTTTTTTCTATCATTTTTATATCCATCCAAGTTCATAGAGTTATCAGAAATTGTACCAAAGAATGCTTACCCTTGTTAGTAATGCTGTTTTCAGAAAATTAATTTACATTGTGGTAAGGTTGGCATAACCATTATTAGATATTATTTGAAGAAAAGGAAGAAATTCAACAAAATGCTTAAGTGGGTGTCCAGTTCAAATCAATCTCTTATTTGTGTTTTTATGGATTTTGAAAGTGTATTCTTAAAATAACTTCAGTATCACATCCTCTATTCAATTCCTCTCCTTTTTTTATACTTGAATATTTGTTTCTTCTTTCCTCCAGCTTCTCTTTTCTAATTTTGTAACATTGACTCACACCATTGAAGAGGTGTTAAGTATTTTTATTTCCTTCTTTATAGGTCACACAAAAATAGATTTTTTTTCTCTGTTTGACCTGAGTAGGGACCACTTAAGAAATAATCCCATGTTAAAGTGAACTTTGTGTAGAGCAAAATTCCATATGAAAACTGTAATATTTCAGCATAGCTTCTTATTAAAAGAATATAAAAATAGTGGTTTGGTAATTTTGAAATTGAAAGAGAAAACTGCCCTCTTGATAGTTCAGATAAGTGATTTTTAGAATGTTGTATTGTTTATAGATTTGAGTGATGGTTGAAATTTTTCCCACAACTGAGCTGCATTCTAGTTACCAGAAGTATTTTAAGAACCTTAAACTTGTGTCTTTTTCTAAGTGTCATGCCTTGAGCAGGCCTAACATCAGTTAAATGAAGTGAAAATTGCATTCTTGTCTTGATAGAGATGAAAATGGATTTCTGGTCATGAAATAGATGTAGTTGTCACTTTTTTAAAAAGGTGTCAGCAGTTTGCTTCAGCAAGTAAGGTGCCAATTCAGTATGACAGTAAACTTGTGATCTGAGCAATCAATAAAATGCTTCAATAACTTCTGCTTCATTACACTTATAATAAGAGGCTATAGATCTGTGGCACATAAAATGTTGATAAAGAGGATATGTAGGGACTTAGTGTGACATTTTGTTTTAGTAATACAGTAAGTGCAATGTTGCCATCTAGAGTTTGTGCATAGGTAATTATTCTGAAAGCAAAAGCCGTAGTGAAAAAATAAACATTGATATTTCAAAGCCCTATTTATTTCCATCACTCAGTGGCATGTATGCCTTATCTATATGGAATAGTTCATTTGCCTTGTCAAAAATTTGTTTAGGTCATGAAAAGTAAGACAATTTTTAGAATTTTTCTGTGATTTTATTTGGTAATGTATAAAAACATGATTTCTTTCCCACTGAACCAATATTTAAGTGCCTCTAAGAAAAAATTCTCATCTAAATAGACTTAGTTGTTGCCAGGTACTAACAACAATTCTAACATTACAAGGATTTGATATCTGTAAGGGGGATAACGGAAGCTTTGTAATCACAGTAAGTTAATGGTGTGATGTTTCAGTTTGTGACCAAGTGTTCTTTCAGTTGATTTATGTATTATGAGACCATAAATGGCTCCTGCTGATTTTTCATAAACATACATTGCAGGGGAATTGTCTCTGAGCTATTTATCTTGTAAGAAAATTATTTTGATATGTTAAATAGTTTTTTTTTTCTCCTTTTAAAATGGATGGCACCTGATTGATACAACATATAAAGAGTTTTCACTGTATGCCATATTGCATTTAAAATAAACAAAACTTAATTTAGATCTAGAAAGAGTTTTACTTCCCAGGGAAATTACTGGAAATTCTAAATACTTCTGAAATATATTTTCACAAGATGTGGGATGTACATTCTGTCTAGCATGAAGAATGCACTTTTTGAGTTCAGCAATCTAGCAGTGTTTTACTTAGTTAAAAAGAATAAGTGTTTGAGATTATTGAGAGCTGGGTAATTAAAAACTTCTTTTAGTATTTTTCTGTGTTTTCATTTGGTAATGTATAAAAACATGATTTCTTTCCCACTGAACCAATATTTAAGTGCATCTAAGAAAAAACCTAAAACCTAGGCGCGTGGATATAGCTTGCTTATTAAGAGGATGATTGATTAAATCTTTTCCTTTTTATAAGCAGCAAGAATGATATTGCTTCTAGTTTTCCTTCAACTTCGGTATGTAATTTATGAACTCTCTTTTGAGTGTCAGAGCATTATTGTAACTAGGGTGTCTATGCTACTAAAGCTTCATATTTCTGATGAGGTAGCTCTAACTCTGATGAGGTATTTTGCTAACACTGTCCTGTACTTTTTCATCGTAATTTAATTGTGAATTTCTTCTGCACAGATAGTATATGAGTGAGAGCAAACAGTGGAAATATGTCTGAAACTGTGGGAAGGAGTTAAATGAATACTTCAAATATATAATTTCTGGATTGTTTTTCACCATGAACTTCTGTTATTTTTCCTTCTTCGTGTTTGAACATGAGTGTTTGCTAGAAACATGGTTCATGCTAAAAAATTAAGTATTAGCCAAAATGTAGACCAGAGACGGGGGATTATATTATTTTGCAAATTAGAAATTAAGCAACCATTTGGGACTAATGAAGTCTTAATTGTAGCAGGGTCCAACATCTTTGTCCAATGCATTTGCTACTCCTGTTTGATTAAGCCTCACAGACCACAAACCAGTTCACCTTTCAAAGAAGTAATGTGCTGAGGTGCCTCCTGCATAATCAGGTGAATCCAAATGGGACATGGATTCTTTAGTGATGACAGGGTGGGAAAGGGAAAAGGAATTCATTACTTTCCATTTTATTGCCAGTCTTACAATCGGATTACCACAAAATGATGCCTGTACAAATTTGAGAGAAATGCATCTCTGCACAGAACTATGAATTTGACTTTTTTGAGCATTTAGAATTTGTAGACTCAAAAGTCTTGAGATATACTATCTTTGACAGCATATAAAATAATCTTGATTACCTGGATCCAGCTTCTAAGGATTTGTCAGAGAAATGTTTAAATTCCTGTATTTTATTGGTCTTCATGCACACTGATTATTTCAGTTCATCTTGGACTGCCTTTCTTTCCTTAGGGATTGTCCAAGGTCAAATTACATCACATTTGCCATGGACTTAAAGTGAATAAACAGTCACTCGTTTAGCTTAGTTGACTAAGGGTAGAGGGTAGATTATTAAACAAATTAATTTGAATGTGTGCCTGAGTCTGGGGGCACTAGAGTTTCTTCTAGCATAACTTACAATAAATTTCAGGGTTTTCAATTTTGTTCAATTGTTCTGAATTAAGAATTATTAAATATATCTATTGATCAGGAGAAAGACATTTTCAGTTATATTTTTCATGAATATTCCGTAAACCCTTGTATTTTTTCCCAAAAAAGGTTGAATCGAGAGATGTTAGTTTGAGATGTATCATCTTAGAGTTATGTAAAGAGACAACTAAATGTGGATTATCTCCCTGCAGAAAGGAGGGACTATATTTTCACTAATGTCCCGTTACCTAAATGCAGCACTGACTTTTTTTTTCTCATTTAGAGTTAAATGAAACACTGAAGAATTATTAGATACACTCTTGGAGTTAGTTCTTCCACTAAGTTTACTAAAAGTTGTTAAAATAAAATTTAAATAGCTCAGTTTAGAACTTTCTGAATATACCGAAAATAAATCATTGCATTTTACAACTTTGAAAGTAATTACAGAATTCTAAGTGCTAAAGTCAGTGCAAGTAGGTTTGACAGCTTTTCTCTAAATTACTCAACCACCTACAGGTATTACTGCCGAGATTCTTTTGAAATGAGAATAAATTTTATAGAGTTACAACAGCAAAGTGAAAGGGTATGTTTGATAGATTCCTTGAACTGTTTCAACACCCACAGGTATTATTTGTAAGAAAACAATCATGCAGAGTCTTCAGCTGGTTAGAGAGGGCACAGCATTCCATCTTCACCTGACATCCTATCTGTTCTCTCAACATCCTGTGCCCCCTGCCTACCACCCACTCCTCCCAAAACAATGCTCACCAAGAGAGTTTTGTGTGAATGGGCAAGAATATGAATGTTTTTTAAAAGAATCCGAACAGTATAGAAAACACATTGTTTGTGGGTGACGAAAAGGTTTGAGGTGGGAGAAGAAAAACTGTCTTTAGGATTGATTGGTATTCTTCACTTTCTTTCCTAATTAATCAATGTTACTCTTTTATTGTTAGAACCTCTCAAAGGTAATTATTTACTGGCTTAGAAGCTGAGTTTAAGAAAAAAAACCCAAAAGACAAAATTGAAGATTTTATTTGTTTTATTTCTCACGCTTTCATTTGAATTGCAAATACCATTCTGGTTTCTCTTTGCAATTATTTTAAATAATTGAGTGCTGAAATATTCAGCCTGGGTTCTTCAAACACATTGTATAAACTGTACCTATTTAAGTTTTAACTTTAGGACCGTAAGCCTGTAAAAATGAAACATTATGAAGTTGTGCATTTCTCAAAGATGCTTGTTTCATGTTATAGTTTTATTTCTATTAATTAATTTTAATTTATTCCTGTAATGCCTAAAATTTCCAAAAAGACCATATCTATGTAGTGCATATGCTAGTTTATTGGATAGTGCACAAATACCTTATACAGTAATTTTATTAAAATTTAAAAGCTTACTATTTCATACTTTGAAATTTGTCCAATTTTCCAAAGATTTTAAAATTTTGTTTCAATTCCTTTTCTATTTCAGTAGTCTGATGCATTTATCATGTTGAATCTTGATGAATTACTTAAATTTGATATTAACATAATAACAAAATAAATATTACAATTTAAAAATTAAACTAATTCGTGGAGGCTTAATAAATTAGGGATATAAATCAAAACTGTCTTCTCAATTTATGGTGACTTTCAAGTTTCAAGGACATTAAAATAAACTATTTCTACACTTTTCTCTCTAGCAAATGATGCAAAATCCATTTTTCCCTTTCTATTCCTTAACAATTTTTGTCATAAGCCTTACTCTAAGAACCAGAACAATACCTTATTTAATTATTGAAAATAATTAAGTGCTAGACTGATGGAATGTCCTGACTTAACCAAGTGTTTTCTTAAGAGCATCCAGAATACTAGAGAGTTCAACTGTTCCATCTCAGTGCTGCATTTGTGTTGTGTTCAGACCTGATTTATGAGCTGCAGGCTTTTGTCCAGAATTAAAGATCTGTATCCCAAAATTAGTGATAAACATCTGTATCCTGGTACCATTCAAGTATAGTCACCAACCTGCATTCTTCTCTTGCTTGCCTTTCTGCACAGACACACTACCCTCTTAAAATTTCAGTATTCCTATCTATTTCTGTAGCTTAAGAGCTAAGTCATTATCTGACTGTTTCTGTAAGTTTCACTTTTCTGTATTGTCACTCCTTCATTTTTTTCATATGTTCTCTTTGAGATAATCAAAATAAGAATTCTAACTTGTTGGACTTCTGAAGAGAATCTCACAGATCAGAGAACAGGCAGGTAGCAATGTGAGACAAGAATGTGTTGCAGCCTGTACCATGAGCTAAAGTGGTGGTGTGAATTTTGAATTTTTTTCTACCATTGTAGCAAAGAAATGACTCGCTGGTGTTCCTCATTGTGAATTTTTCCCCTGAGCCATCAGAGCTGTTTCATAGAGCTAAGTTCTGGGCAAGTTGTCATGCACTTGTGTCTTGTGTAGAAAAAATGATTTCACATAATTTCTAGGTAAGCAGGTTTTTTTCCCTTGTTCATGTCCTGGACTTTTAAAGGCAGCAATTGTTATAGAATCATAGAATGGTTAGAATTGAAGGGACATTAAAGATCATCTGGTTCCAACCTACCTACCCTGGGCAGGGACACCTCCCACAAGACCAGGTTGCTCAAATCCCCATCCATTGGATTGTAGGTGTGAGTTGGCCTCTTGGTCAAAGTTGACAACTCTTCACTGGTGCAGAAGTAAACTTTCTTCTTAGCACAGCATGATGTGATTTTCAAAGTATTTCAGAAGAAGAGTGAAAGAAATTCACATTGCTATGCCCACCAGGAGACACCCAAATATACTCCTCTTCCTAGTGCAGAATGGTTGGCTGTGTACCGTTTGTCTGTTATGACTATGTCACTCTTCCACAGGATCATGTTTATCAGAGTCCCAGTATTGCCTGCCAGAAGGAAAGGTGAATTTCGTAAGTTAACAGAATTCTGGCAGCCCTTTTTTTGTCCAGGTAGCCCAAAATATAGATGTTCTGCATGTACAAGCAATATGGATATACTGAGTAAGATCAAAAGCATGCCATATTTCAACCTGCTTCCCAGTCTGAGATCTTAAAAATCATTTGACTAGAGCATCTATGTCCTAAAATGTGTATACCTCCACAGTTCTCTCTTAAAGCTTACTTACAGCCCATTATCACTACTGATCCTGACATCTGTGGTGTCAGAAGGGAGAAAACTATGTAGAAGGAAGAAATGGTCCTCAAAGCGTATATATAACCTTTTAGATTGTGTAAAATTTTAGTTTCAGTGTATATATATATATATGTATATATATATATATATATTGAGTGGATACTTTCTGGAGGTGGGGGAAAATATGCAGGGGAAAACTACAAACACTGGACATTCACATTGACTGTTTTAACATTTAATTAATGTGCAATTTGGACAACCATATTTAGGAAGTAAATTCTTTATGCTTTCAGCTACACTAGATCAATGCACTACTACTTGACATCTGTTTTCACGCATATCATTACCCACCTAGGAAGTGCAGTTGGAAAGCTTAGATGGAAATAAAATTTTAGATATTGATTAAAGTTAGTTCATTTTTGAAGTCTGGTTTTATTCATAGTTTATACATGTAATTGTTATAGCATTGTTCTAATATGAAAAATCACAGATTAAAATATACTGTAATCTATATATTTTTATATGGGAACAGTTGTCCAGGTATAAAAGAACTAACATTACCTAGTTACAGCATCATCAATGTAAGTCAATATGCTGGTAAATAAAAAAAAATAACTATGTTAATTCTCTCTACTAACAAAGATAATATTTCTTCTCATTCTTTCCCCACTGCTTTCAACTCCCTCTCAGCATACTGAGAAAGTCAAGTAAGCCTTGTACTGACCAGCTGCTTGAAAGCAGCACATTTTTTGGAAAACTTGTCAAAATGTGCTTATCAAAAGAATAATTTACTGACAAGATAACAGTCAATTGTGAATTATTGAAGTTTTAAAAATGTTGTCACTAAAGTACAGCAATGGAATTCTACTGGTAAGACTAAGTGCTTTAAATTCAGTAGTGTAATTAGACGGTTTGGTTAAGCGTGTACATCACTAATTTGCTAAATTATGTTTCTACGTATAACATTAGAAAATATGGCATTTCATTCTTCTTGTTGGGATTAATAAATATTTACTTTTTTATTACTTGAATACTGTTTTAATGTTTATAGATTAAGCTACAATACATTAAAGGAATAAGTTAGGGAAACAAGAAGTATTTCATGAGCTGCTTCTCCCAGTCTTTAATGTCATATGGAAGGAAAAATATTCTTGAAGACCTGATGTAACCCATTCACTCTTTAAAAGTTACAGAACTTAGTCTAAGGACTAATTTTTCAGGTTCTGTGAAAGGAGACAAATGAACGTATCTCACTAAAAAACTTGAAAAATGCAGATAATTCAGAGCAAACATGTTAAAGCCTTCAGTAACCTGGATGGGGCTTTGAGAAACCTGCTCTAGTGGGAAGCGTCCCTGCCCATGGCAGGGGGGTTGGAACTCGATGATCTTTAGGGTCCCTTCCAACTCAAACCATTCTACAATTCTATGATTTTGCCCCATGAAGGTTGAATATAGCACAGACATTTCTGGAAACAAGTCTTGTACAGACAAGCAAATGTCTGTTGAATGCTTTATGGTTAATCATGTATCTCCCAAGATCCAGAAAATACAATTATGAAGTCTGTAAAACAAGGAAACTGACCATCAGTATTGCTGATATCTGAGATAACTGAAAAAATTCTTTTTTGATAATTGAGAAATGCAACTTTAAGCCTTCCAAATAACTGCAAGAATATGAAAACCAGGATCTCTGTTGTACTAATCTGCCAAAAGTCCTTATCAAAGTCCAAATTGAACTGAGGTTTTAAAAAAGTAAAACTGAAGATGACTACAATATCAGGGTCAGTCTTGTGCTACAACAAGGAACCATATTGTATAACACTTTTCCTTATGAGATCTAATTCCACCTCAATAAATAACTGGGGTTTCTAGTCTCAGTTTTGCTATAATAAGACTGTGTGAGAGCTTCCCTGCTCCAATGATTAGAAGCTTTCTTCTAATTTCCATTCTGAAAATTTTTGTGTCTTTTAAACATCCATTTCTTCATCTTTTAATAGAATTTATCTGAAAAAAACTCTGTATCCTCTTTGCTTTTTACCTCCTTTCCATGTATTTTTAAACATGTCATATCTCTTTTCAGCCTTTTTTATTTTTGCTAGACTAAACCAAATCCTTCTTGCTTCCTCCTATATGAGATGCTCTTCATTGCTCTAACCATGATAGGATTCCTTATTTGCATCTGCCTTGGTTCTTGCTAGAACATAAGAAAAATATGCACATTATTTCAAACTATTTAATGGATTGTTAGGGTGCTTGCTAGTGTCATGTTGTTTGGTTTTTTTTTCATATATTTTGTAATTAATGTACAGTGTTACCTTACTATTTTATTCTTCTGTATTTTCTGAAAAACTCATACCTTTCAATACTTGTATTCCAGTCATAATCCTCCATTGTGTTTACTACCTCTGTACTACAGGGTTTCACATTCCGTGCTAGTACATCAGGAATTTGTTGTTAGGCTTGTTCCCTTTGTATGAACCACTTTGGGATTTTTACAGATCACACCCTTTTTCCTAGTAACACAAGGCTTCAGTAGTTCTTTCAATAACTTCTTAACCTTTCCAGTTAATGTCTTCTACAATTCCTCTGCCCATTAAAAGTAAATGTGAAAATAATAAAAACCTATATTTTCTCCTGAATTTACTTACAAAAATTATCTTTTTACTTTTTGGAATAGTTCTGTTTTATTTTGTGGCATGATTTTGTTCAATTTAATTAATTTAACTTGACAAATATGGATGTATTATGCATATGGTACTCAATTTATAACTGAGGGAATGATAATATTGTCTTTTTTTGAAATTCCAACTGATAGGAAATTAAATATGCTCAGAAGAAAGGTGGAAAACTGAAAGGTATATCTTGTGAACTGCTTGTTTAGAGGGCAGGGTTATTTTCATAGATTGCTTCTGCACTCATGGTGTTGGAAGTTGTAGATATCTGCTCTCACAGTTTTTGCCCCTTTTTTATTTTGGGATAGAAAACGTAAACATTTTTACTTATTCATAGGATGCTGATTTGTCTATAAACAGTCTATAAACACTATAAAAAGCATTGATTAATTTGGACAGTCTTATTATAATGGTCATACCAACTGAATTGATTCTGGATTGTAATGTGTTGGCTTATAATTAATTTATTCCCCCAAGAGAATATATGTTTGTGTACCTTATAAGCATTGAACATGAGTGTTTAAGAGTGCGATTTTCCTCCAAGAAAATTGCTCTATACATCTGACAAGGCTCATATTGATTATATGAAACTAGGAAATGAGTGCCCACATTTTTTTTTTTCTTGGAAATTACAGTAGATATCAGGTGCTCTGTTTTCCCATTGGTCATTGAAGTTAATTTTGACGTTCTAATCTTATCTAAAACAGGTGTTACATTAGACTTAAAATATTTGTTATACAAATAAGTGCTCTTTTCCTGGTAAATCTAGTATGCAGAACTGGGCACACAGTTACAGACAGTTAGGAAGCTGTTTTAAATTGAGTGTATGTTTGTCTGGGCCTTGATTGTGAGTGGAAATAATAGACTCCAACTAGGAAGTTCCACCACAAATTGCAAGGGACATTCTCAAGCCTCATGCGCTGGTTAGGAAGATGCCATTTAAAAAACCTCTCTTCTCTTAGGTACCTCCTTTGTGAGTAATATTGTCATATGATCAAGGTTGTCATCAAGTATTCTGTTGCTTGCACCAGTCCCTTGGGGAGATCTGTTTTGTTGTAGGCAACATTTCATCCAGGTGGAGGCTTTGGACTATAAACAGTAAATTAGATGCCATGAAAACCTTCAGTGTAATAAGGTCTATAAAAGCTGTACGTTGAAGACTTAACTCTTTCAGATTTATTAGACATATTTGCCTAACATCTTATTACATTTAGTATCATATTTTCTCTTCCCTCCCCTTCTTTCTCTGTGTTTTCTTTAAATAAAATTTAGTGTTTCTTATGTCACGTAAACTAAAATTTAGATTTGAAGATTACCGCAAATGTCACTGAGCAATGGACATTACATACAGGAAAACAACCTGATGTCAGGAAATATAACAATCAAGGAACTATTTTCCAATGGCAAGACTATTTACATTGTTTCTAAATTACCTAAGTTTTTGTTTGTAGGAAACCTGCCATCTTTTAAGGAAAGGGGTAAATAATGATGATTCCAGCCTTAATTAATTTTAAAAAAGCAAACTCACAACTTCTAGAAAACATAGATTTTTTGGAAATAATTACTTCTGCTGTACTACTTACAGACAGGTATTATTGCTGCACTTACTTTGTAAAATATGTGCAGTATGTTCTACAGGGAGAAATTTGCTTAAAACTTCTTTTCACATACAATTTAAAAAATGCAAGCTTTTTGGTATGGTCATTTATTTTTGGTATCACTCATTTATTTTCCCCGTTTGGTTTACTGTTAACGTAATGTAGTTGAATTTTACAATATATATTTTATGTCTGGATAAGGTTCTCTCTCAGAAAACCATTTGAGGTAAGCACTTTTTATCGGCATGTTTTAATTTCACTGAATTTCACCGAATTTTCACTGAAATTTATCCTAAAAGAAAAAAATCACAGTATACTTCATGAAAATATATGTAAGTATCAGGCTTGTGTTCAGCCCTAAATATTGGGCCAGTCTTATGGCTTGTATTTGAATGCCATCAGATATGATGCAATATTACATATTTGTCCAGGGCTGGCATCTGGCTGCTCTGTAGATTCCTGAGGCAGTTCTGCCACCACTGTTGAGATGCCTCCAGGTCTACCATGTGACTGAGTTGCAGATGGAGTACTTGTGCATTTTATTTTCCTGTGTTATTTTATTTTTCCTGTGTTAATCATAATAGGGAGTCTGTGTTATTTCCTTTTGAGATCCAGTGTTTGTACATGCTTTAAAAGTAGGTATTTGCTGCTTTTTAACAAAATGAATTTAGAAGCCTCCAAATTTTAGAGAAAATCTTATCTTTCCTCACAATGCTGTAATGTATTACACTGAGCCTTTCCAAACCTTGTATCTGACTGTTAGATTTTTATTTTGGTACTGTAGAAATCTATTTTGAATGATTGTTTATTGAAAGTAATTTCCTAAGTTTAAATACTACCCGAGAAAGAAATCACTGGTGAATTTAAGACAATTATTGAGAAATCCTGACTTGGGATACCTCTATTCATTGATAAAGAACTGAAAAAATAATTATGCAGGATAAATAGCAGGAAAAATATCGTGTCATTTCTATACAAATATATCTTAAATATTTATGGTATAAAATGGAATTTTTCAGACCATTCTAATAGTAATTTTTATAACTTCTGTAACATGAAGTGGTGTAGGTACATATTACCTACAGCATCTACTGAAATCTAGGAGGCTCCGATTAAAGTATGGCTTGTGTTTAACTTTGGCATGTAGAAGGCCATTTCTGATCCTTACTAATTAGAAGTATTAAAATGTTCCAGCTCTATTTTTAGAAAAATCTGTTCAGCATAGATTTGTATTTCTAGATTAGTGCATATGTAGCTAATTCTTTTCTAAAATGACAAACTTTTCCTGAGCGTATCCTCACTGCATTTTATCATACTGTTTAAGAACTATTAATTCTTTGTCTTCATAACAGACTCAAATTAATATTTGCATAAGATCCTTCAGATCATTTCATTATTTTGTTTAATAGGGTTTCCCTCTTAAGATTACAGCCTCTTCCAATAAATTGCAAATTATGCAAAGTACGCCCACTTAAATTTGGCAATTTTTCATTGCCAAATGACAATTGTTTCACTGTTCATTTGTTCAAAGGATTACTTTTTAAATTAGTCAACTAAAATGAAAAAGTGCATGTTTCTGTTCTCTTGTTTGTAACCCATAATTTTCCTAAGGCCAATTTAAGGTATATTGTCTTTTAGAATGACATTAAATTAGACCTCAGTCATCTGCTTCCTGTCACTTTCTATTATTTTGTACTTGTTCATCAATCCTTGGGGGAAATCAAAGCCTGTGTGGCTCCCATTTGAATCTGCATAATTCTCAGTGATGGCTGGGTCAGGAGGTGTCTCCCCATGATATTTAAATTTCTACCATAACTAGAGCCATTAACTCTTCAATGACGTGGTCACTCCAATAATCTCATTAGTATGTACTGTGTTATTCATTAGTTCAAATAATTTTTAAATCTTAAATTTGTTTCCAAATCGTGAGATTTTGAAATCAATAAGAATGACAATGGATTTTTATAATACTCATTTTAATTTATTTATATATATATTCATTTATTCTTAAGTATATTCTAACTACATTTGACAGCAATTTTTATAAAGCTCCTTTAGCGTTTTTCTTCTCAGTTCTAAAAATAATTTAAATGTATGAATTCAGTTTCTTAATATGAAAAATATTTTGCTCTTAGAAGCTAAATTCTGGTTGTACTTCAGTGCTACTTGTAAAACTCAGAGTAACCAGAGGTAGCTACGGGAGGCAGAGAGCGTGTTGTGTTTGGCAGTCACGATGACGCTGCAGCAGTCTATAGATGGAAAAGTATAGAATTGCTATCTCAGTGCACTAAAGTGACTGAGCAGACTGGCAGAACCAGCCACCTCAAGAGGAGGAACATTGCATGTACCTTCTGTATTCCTGAAGGTTCTGCTCAAAGCTCCTCAGCCACAGCTAAGAATACAGGTGCTCATGGTCTCTGCTTCTCATCATTAACCAACAATAACTAAGAAGGTCTGGGGACACTCCTGAATGTGACACGTCTTGCATGTCCAACTGAATGATGGCACAGTAGTATAGAGGAATCAAAGCCATTTATAAATGACAGTCCTACAAATAAGGCTGAGTAGAAGAGACACCGAGAATGAGGTTTTTTTTACAGGTGCAGTAAACATCTGTCCAGGAGACACACTGAAAGTAGTAACACTGTTATTCAGGAACATGGCATGGTAACAGCTGATCCTTCAACTGAATGGCCATATCCAGTGAAGGCTGGTAGATGTTTCTTGTCCTGGCTTAACTTCATAATCTTTATTTTGGCTTCCCCCCTGAATGCCTGGAAAAAGACACAGCATCTTCTGCAAGTCTCCAGATCTAATCATATGCATTGTTTTTATAAGATGCTATGGGAAGTTCAGATCTTCATCTTCTTGCTAATCCAAGGCCTAGAAGTATTAATTATAAAGTACTGTGCATTTATACTCTCCATGAACGTAATAAATGCTGGATTAAAATAGGTGGTAAAGCTCTACTCCGTTCTGTGTCCAGGCAAAGTACATCATTAATGTGTGCCTGGCTAGGGATCATTCAATACATTAGATTTTCCCAATCATACAAATCTGCTGAGAAACAAGGCTTTGAGAGACTATCCCAAAAGAGACTATCTCTTTTTTTTTTTTTTTTTGCAAGCATCAGATTATCTCCTAGATCTCAGTCAAATATCTAAATGTTATACCATTTTCCCCTTTTGGCATGGCTTTTACCTTGTTGAATGTATTTCAGAAAATGAAGTAAACAAACACAGCTCTTCTCCCTCTTGTACACAAAGACCTGGATTTTTCTGTGTATCCAGTTTACACCGTGGGACTGTCAGGGAGATGGTTATAGCTCTTTGATTTTCCACGTAGCCCCAGGCCTCTGCATTGCTTTAACCTATGCCAGCTGGCAACGCTTCCCCAGGGACCCTTGCACCGTGGGTTTTAGAACTGCCTATACTTTGTCTATTCTTCTTCCCCACTTAGAGCACAAAAGGCTACATGCACGGTGGACAATAAATGACCCAGCTACAGGTCACCCTTACCAGGTAGTTACAGCAAGACCCTGTTTCTCTGGGTCATGTAGAAATAATGTTAGAGATACCAGAAGAGAAACAAGATGTATGTGAAAATGGGTTTATATTTCTGGTCACGCCATGCTGAGTGAACAGCTCAAGAAACAGTAATGATCTCAGTCCCTCATTTTTGGAGCATATCTTCCATATGCTTCTTGTATTGTCACTCCACAGTAGGCAAAACAGGGAGTTAGTAATGGCCAAAGAGCTGATAGGAGCTCCCTTGCAGCTTAAGTATAATCCAGCCCCTTACAGATAAAGAAAACCAATTTTTTGGACAAGAGCTGGCCCATCACAGGCGCCCCAGCCATTTATACCATTTATACTGTAGGTTTGACTTCTTCATTTGCAAGGATCTCATGCAATAACTCCAGATAATATACTAAAATCTGAAGGCATTTTAGAGCTGGACTTGAAACAGAAAATGTTATTTTTTTAAATGTGATTAGAGATGAATCTTCCACTGTTTTACTGTCCCATTTGCAAGGATTTTGAAGTTTTCAGTTAATATGAGGCTTATGAACTCAAGCATTTGCTTCAACAATAAGAGCCTAAGTCTTGTACCTGCTATTTCTCAGTTGACAGTCCTGCAATATCTTTGGTTATGGCATTTCAAGATGTTTCAAATATACTTTATGGTGTTAACTTTCTCAATTTCTTAAATAGACTTGATTTGTAGATATGGTGAAAGTCTTCAAAGACTGTTGCTTTTTATCTATATGTTCAGAAGTTCTAAAGTCCTGTTCTCCAGATCTTCCCTAAGTTTGGTGGTTTCATTTGGTTGGGTTTTTTTGTTTGTCTGTCTGTTTTCAAAAATGCCTGGAGAGTTTAAGACAACACACCATTAAAAAAAAAAAAGTCAATCAAGAATACCTGAATGATTTCAAAGATAAAGTATCTCACACGTAAAGGCATAAAATGACATGATGAGGCCAGATAAAGTCAAATGGAAAATAAGAACACATTTTTAACTACACAGACAATTAACCTTTGAGAAAACTTATCAAAATATGTTCTTCTTTTATCAGTCAAAAAAATTCATTTAGTTTTGATATCTTTCTATAATATATAGCTTCTTTTACCTAAGTACTGGAATTCCTTGGTGGTTTTGTTACCTGACATCTTAAGCAAGAGGCTATATAACTCTTTAAATGTGTAATTTTGTAGACTAAGAGATAGCTGGTGTGTAAATTGTACCTGTAAAAATAACCTTCTTTGTGCAGCCAGAATACAGCAGATCCTCCAACCCTCTTCAGGCTAGACACTTGCAAGGTGGAGAACTAGACCCTACAGAGAACACCACTTTGCCAGTTAATTTTCTGTGAACAAGGAGAAAAAAGATGGCAGCAGGGAGTAGTGGCTAGAGTACATAAATTCTTGCATTTCTGATTGTCACGATTCTTGAACACCTTTTTCTGGCTGCTGAAGGTACTACTGAGTTGTGAACGGATCCTGTGTGCAAGGCAAGGTGAGGAAGGTGTAGGGAGGAAAGAAGAGGATGACTGTAGCAAAGGGTATAATTAAAATATCACAATGGTTATACTATTTAAAGGATTTTAAATGAAGGTGGCCCAGAATACATATTAGCGTTAAGTCCTTCAGCTTATGATTTGGGAAAATAGAGTAGAACTAGTTGATTTGTTATGTCACGAGCTTTCTTTTTCACCTCAGGCAAGCCATAGTACTTTTCCTGCTAACTAAGAATAATAGTACATGTCTACCTTGTGTAATCTGAAGAGAGTTAAATAAAAATGGAAACTTGTTGTGATACAACAGAATGGAGTATATAATAGCTTAAGATTTGAAATCTGGTATAACACAGTGGCTATTTCAATTATTTTTCAGAGAAAAACAAAGTGAGATAACACGTGTATCTATAAAAATTACATAATCCAGTAGTACTGCAGAGGGCATCAGTTCTTTTAAGGAAGTAGGCTGAAGCTTGATAAGCTTGTTGAATCTTTATTTGCTAGATTTTCTCATAGAGTGTGGAAATAGTCCAAAGTAAAGATCTGTTATTGATGACACATTTATTTAAACTACAAATAGATGAGAACAGAAATTAGAAATGATGGATAGGTCTACTGGTGGCTTTTAAACTTGATGGTCTGAATTCAACCCTTGGATTTGGAAATCCCTGTCTATCAGAAATTGGATGGTATCACTGTACCTCATCTGTTTGATTGTTTTTTCTTAAGTAACCATTCAGGTTTGAAATAAGTGTAGGTGTAGCATTAGTTTGACACATTGAATCTATTCTAAACCCACTATCTGATCCTTCCCTGGTTTGCTCACCATTTACCTTTACGTGTAAAATCCAAAATCTTTGCTTTCACTTTTCATCCATTTGGCTTTATGAAGGAGCATATAAAGATGGTAATGAGAATTATAAATTATAAGAAGATGTACGTTTTTCCCAGTTGATTTTTTTTCTTTACTAGACTCAGTTGTTTATTTTTTTTTATTTATGGATAAAATTGATGAAAGAGTTGAGACAACAGGATGCCTTATATGGAGTATAAAGGTTTAACCTGTACAGGAGGTACAAGTCCATTCTCTCAGTATGGAAATACTTTGGTTTTATATATAACTCTTAGATAATAACTTTTAAATATAAAGTTCAAAAGATCACTTCAGTTAAAAAAAAAAAAAAAAAAGAGATAATATATTCTAAAAATACTGCATAAGAATTATAGTTGTTATATGCACTGGCAACATTCTTCTTCATTTGAATTTAACCTTGAGATTATGTAGAAAAAATACAGTAACAAATGATGGGCATGTGCATTGTAATTACTGCACTTGCCTTTCCTGCCATGTTCCAGTAGACAAGGATTTATTTTTTTTTATTTCACACAACACCACAGACTAACAAAATAGTAATATTGAGAGAAGATTGGTAACATATTATATACATTGCCACTATTTTCAGTTTCCAAATATCCTTCCCAGAAATTTAACGAAACCTATATTAAAAAACTATGTACCTTCAATTACTTTCTATTAGTTGGAAAATAAATTTTAAAGGATTTTTTTTTTTTTACATCATCTTTTTCATCTTTTTAATCTTTTTCATCTTTTGTTGGAAAGAGTAACAAAAAAAATTCTGAACTATGCAATGAGGACTTGTTTGTATTTGTGAGATAGCACTTACATGTTGTCTTAGGCAATAATCACCTCCTCCAGAAATCCACCTGGAGTTATAAGTGCAAAGTTTAGCTATTTTTAAAGAATTCAACTCCCATGCAGGTATTAAATAAAATAACTCAAAATATAATGGAAGTATTAAACCTTATAATTATTGTAGTTTCCAATATAATAGAACTGAAGTTTGTTAAAGACTGAGTAGGAGAAAAAATGGGAACAAATTGTGATGTGTTTTTCTTTAAAGCAAATAGACTTTTTATGTATTGTAAGACACAGACTTTTTTTGAAACAAGTAAAAAAGCATAAAAAACCAAATGTGCCAGCTCTGACATTTCCTGTCTGATGACAACGATGAGATCCAGCCTGTTAAGGGCTTAAAATGAATGTCTTGTCTAATTTGTGCTCTTCATTTTTATTTCTTTCCTCCCAACTGTCTCATTTTACCCCACCTGTCACACATCACACTTTCACACCCCTACCTTACTTTTTCAGATTTTACAAGCTTCGCCTTTTGTTTTTCCCCATATTAAATGTGATCCAGCCTTTTCTCTTTAACTATTCACTTTACTTTTTTGCCTCTTCACTGTTTAATTTCCTCATTTGTGTGTTTTTTACTCTTCTATTTGTTAAATGAATTCTAGAACTTTTAAGGAAAAATACAACAGTAGATTTAAGTAGTATCGAACATAAATAATAAAAATATTAGGGCTTAAGGTCATGTATGTGTCCCTTGAAACAAAACAGTAATCACATGGTGTCTTTAATAATGTAGTTTAAACAAAACATCGATGGATTCCTTAGATGTACTATCAATGTTGTAAATGTTTGAGACTTTTATTTGCGTCGTTAGAATTCTGGTATTGTTAGAATTTTGTAAATTCTATGCATCTGAACAACAGCGGAGTTGTAATACGCACGGTAAGAGGCACGCAATTTGCAAGTCACTAAGTGTTTTTCACATATTGATTTCTAATATCTGAGATATAAACTCGTTTCTCATAAATTGACTCTGGATATATCTTACTTATTTTGGATAATTTCATGCCTCCTAAAACAAGTACTTCCAATGTTTACATATTGGGCATGAGTGTCTAAATAACTCTAGGTAGTCTGTACTATTAATTTTATTAATTCTATTTGTTTATAGATAACATTTGGGTTGGACTGGTGTCAAAATGTCCTATGCCTTTGAGCATTGAGAAATTTTGTTGAAACTCTAACCCACTGAAATACGCGGATGCCAGAAATGTAACTGAATAAATAATGATGTCAGAGTTTGATTTGAAATTTATTGACTTTCTTGAGAAGATTGTTAAACTATATAGTCCTGATTTTTTTTAACTAGTTATAATTGACATTTTAATTTAGTTTCTTTTTAACTTGTTGAATCCTTACTTTTATAGTTCCTTCCATTTTCTTTTAGTTCTACTAAAAACATTTTTGGCTTTATTTTAAAGAGGGCACTACTTCTTTCCTGTTGTGATAATCCTGAATTTTATTTTTATAGTTGTTTCTTTTTTTTTTTTTCCAAATATCATTCTACTTTTGCATTTAAAATTACTAAATATGTTTTGTAATGCTGCCTGTCACACATTAATGTCAGTGACTCTAAGCTATGTTTAAGTTATCCACTGGCATCTAGTAATTATCCAGAACCATGAAATACAAGGCAATATTCTCTGATGTGTAAAATTTCAATTCTGTATGTAATTCTTCCATCTTAAACACAACTAGAAAAAGGATCTCATTTTAATTTTTAGAATAAAATGTTACAAAGTTTATGTTTTTTTTTTTTCCTCATATGTCCTTTAAACCTGAAACCACTGTAGCACAAAACAGCTAAAAAACATGTCTAAATTGCAGTGGTACAGTGGTGACTACACAACATATGTCACACTGTAAGCATGCTTACAGCTGACTGCTGAAACTTCTTTCATAATTTATATTGATTTCTTTAATACTGTTCTCCGAAAGGGTTCTTATGGAAGTTTAAAACTGTTTCAGAATTAATCATAATATATTTTGCTGGTAGGGATATTTAGCAATTGAATCTCCATTGCCCAGGATTTGTCTAAAGCATTGCTAAGTTGCACCTTGTAACATGCTAAAGATGTACAATAGCAGTTCTGTAAATGAGTATAACATGAAGCACTTGCTTCCTTCTAAATCTTATTTTCTGTCCTCTGTTTTGAGATACAGCTTCATACCAGATGCATGCATATAGACACAGTGTATTGGTATCAGACACAAAGTATGTGAATTCTGATACCTTTTCATCAGTTGTACACCAAGAATTCTATTTTTTAAATGATATCCTGCCAGTTTTTTCACAATCCATTAATTCCTGGATCAACATCAGAAGGAATGTCAGAGCCGAGTGAAATTCTTGTAAGACACAGATGTCAGGATCAAAAGTCAGAGACATTCTCAGAACAGCAGGGAAGCATGCTTGTTAGACCTTAATCGTAACAATTAGTATCTGCCATGTGACATTCTCTATACCCTGCCTATATTTCTGTTAAGTTCCAGGCATGCTGAAAAGAGATTTACTGAAGTTGGATAGAAAAGTACATGGGCTATTAGTCGTCTTATTTCCTTTTTTGCCACTATTTGCAAACTTTTCTGTAATTTCTTAGCATAAATGGTAAAAAAATTGCATTATCCTAACTTTAGATTGAGTTAATTTTACATTAAAAATATAGAATTCTGTTATGAGAAAGATCTATTAGGTGAAGGTATTCCTTTAATGTATATGCTTAATGATTAACTAATCTTCAAGGAAAAGGCTGCTGGTAACTAGATTTATCTACACTGATATGTAGTTTGCTTTATAGAAAAAATACTTGTATCCTTAAGTTAGTGCTTAACATCATATATAATTTATAAATTTTGTTGTTTGTTTTTTTAATCATTCGGGCTCTGAAAATCTTACTTTCAGATTAATAATTTCAGATTTTTTTTTTTTTAAAAAGATTATTTTTCAGTGCATTAGACAGTAGAGGCCACTGAAGAGGTTAGAGTCCTTTCTGCTACTCTATTATGTTACTGTATTGGCATTCTAAGTGTAAGCAACCATTTCAGGAATAGACAGGTTTGTAGCCCTGTATTTGACATTCTGTGGTGTGGTAGGCTATAGACATGTTGCAGGTTATTTTAATAAAAATTCTTTATCCTCTTTTGTAGTCTTTCTTTAGTTATTACATTGATACAGAAAAAGCTGTCAAGAAGGCAAAAAAAATTTTTCAGTTTGGTCTAATGGAGAAGGGTAAGAAAGAAAGGGAGAAGTATCCGCTGAGTGAGGAAACAGGGTCTTTAAGCACTTTAAAGAATTGATTAATATTAATACTTTATATATAGGGAAGTTAAATAAGGTACCAAAAAGCCAGAAAAGCTAGTATTTTTGTACGCATTTGAGAAAAGATAGAGAAAAGTGCAATGATAGGGAACAATGACAGAGTGGGTTAAGGAGTCTCACTGTTGATCTAGAGATGTGAGAAGAGATTTCACTCTCTAGTCAGGCTGGAAGGATTTGGTCATTTTAGCTGCAGAACTCAGAGTGGCTGAACAAGATTTTGTGGAAGAATTCAATAACTAAAATCAATCAGCAGAGGGAGAAGGATGAGGATGAAAATGGAATAGTGAGAAGTAGTCCAAAAAAGATTATTGTAGCCTGTGGCAATATTTTTCAGTGCCCTGTATCTCATGAAAAAAGAGGAGAGGGTCTGGAATAAAAAGGGGTGTCCACTTCAGATAATGACTTTTAAGAGTATGAATGTGAGGAATATCAGGAGAGAATGGATTATGGCAGTGTTAGGTCCTTTATGATAAAAGAATAAAAATATTAAATTATAAACAGTAAGATGATTAGGTCAGAAACTATCAGAAATTTCAACCTCAGAAATGCAGAAGGCAATGATAGGTCATAGGAGAACAAAATGATGGGTCAGGATTATATCCTTTAAAATTTTCAATGAAAAAAATAATCAGATCTGAGAAAGAATAAGAAGGTAGAGAGTGCACATACAAACAAGGAAACAAATAGGAGGAAAGGTTTGACAAGGAGTTGTAGAAGGAAGAAGAACAATGAGGCTGGTGATGTCTTAGTTATCCATAATGGAAAACAGCAGCTTTGAACTGAAAATCTGGCCAAGCAAATGTGTAGCGGGGAAGATTTGCACCTTTTCAGTACAGAAATAAGAACTACACTTTGTATGAGAAACTTTATCCAAATTTCCACCTGAGCATCTGTGTTTGGTGAGCTAAGGCAGATTCTGTTTTACAGAATGTTTGAGGTCTGAAGGGAGCTCTGGAGGTAGACTGGTCCATCCCCCCTGCTCAAGCAGGATCATTTAGAGGAGGTGTCTCAGGACACGTCCAGATGGCTTTTGGATATCTCCAAGGATGGAGACTCCATAGCCTCCTTGGGCAACCTGTGCCAATGTTCAGTCACCCTCAGCAAAATAAGTTATTCATGGTGTTGAGATGACACCTCCTGTCGATTGCCTCTAGTCCTATCGCTGGGAATCACTGAAAAGAGCCTGGCTCCACCCTCTTTGCATCATTCCTTCAACTATTTCTATACACTAATAAGCTCCCCCTGAGCCTTCTCTTCCCTAGGACAAACAGTCCTATCTCTCTCGGCCTTTCCTTATATGCAAGATATTTCAGTCCCTGAATAATAATATTCATGGCCCTTTGTTGGGCTCTCTCCAGTCTGTCTGTGGCTCTCTTGTACTGAGGAGACCAGAACTGGATACGGTACATCTCACTCCTGCTGTAGACTTCTGTGGTATTTTACAGATTGTTTTTCCCTAGCACACCACGGGCTGTGACAGAACTTGCCATCTATGATTTTTAGCTCATGAAATACATACAGGTGAAACAAGACATTCTTGTTTCTACATTAATATTTAAACTACAGATACAAGTGTGCTATGGAGCTGTCCTTCTTCGTAAGATGAAATATGTGCAAAAAAATTAACTATTTTATTTGTCTGAATTTTGACCTTAGAGATTTTGGATACACATAAGTAGTAATAGCACTTTATTCTTAAATGCCACATATTTTGCATGTTAATATCTGAGAGGAAAATAGCAGCTTACAGGAAAGCCATTAATCAGAAGCACTAAATGCCAAAGGTAAAAATTAATGAATTCACTAATGGCTTTTTCTTCTATCCCTGCTGTTATCATTCAGCTGCTTTCATTTATCTGCAGTTTTCTCACTTTTCAAGAGTATTTACACAAACATGCCCACTTTTAGCATCACAAGCATTTAATACTGGAATAGCAGCTGAAAACAAGTAATGCTCTTGGGTGATTTGACTGGAAACATAAAATTATTGTTTTAGAGAGAAAACAAAGTCTGTGAGAAGCTGGAAAGTGTTCTAACTAACCATATGTACTAGATTTTCAAAGTCTGTATGTGTTACACTGAAACTGGTGTATTGAGGCAGAGAGTTTGATGGATCATTCTTTGCTTTTGCCTGGTAAGAGAAATTCTACAGCAACTGTTGAAAAAAAATCCAATTTAATTTATATTTTTATTTGAGAGATGAAATGTCTTCAAACTATGTATATGTGTGTATTTTTATAGTATTGAAGAATAAATAAGAGTAAATGAAAAAGAAAGTAAAACTATGTTTTGAAGAGGCTTAATTAACTCACCTTGATTGGTCACCAAAAATACTAGCAGAACAATAGCTAGTTTAATGTACAAGTGTTCCATTTTTTAACTCTCAGTTTTTGGTTATTTGGTTTTAGGCAGAGGTTTGTTTTCATTTTATTTCATTCCAGTTTTATGTCATTCAAAGATTTAAACATGAAGGGATAAAACAAAATATTTGTTTTGTCGTGGTTTTTTTTTTTTTTAATTTTGACACATAATATATGAAATATCTCCTGAAAGTTCCTTATAAATCCCAAATTTAACTAACTTGATAGTAGTTAGTTCTGTAGCACCTAGAAGGTCTGAACATGGACAAGTGGAAATGCCTTAAATTTAACAATGAGGAAGCACAGAACACAGAGAGCTTCCAATGCGATACAGAATAGCTAATTGCCTTCCCATTTTATTGGTGGGTTAGGACAAATTTGTTTTTTTCTTAACTCCATGATTGCCTATTAAAGACTTGAATAGGTTCATCTATTTAGACCTCTGGAGGTGCTCCATATTTTGGCTTTCCTGACTAATACGAGCAGGTTTGTGTTTACGTATACATATGTATTACATATTTTTATATATAATCATGAAAGTCTGTAAGTCCATCCTCAGCATATATCATCATACAAATTACCATACCATTTATGTTACCATACAGGACCAAATTATACTTTTTCTGTCTGGGAATGTCTTTTTTTCCCCTCTCTGGTCTATATAAAGACAAGATACACTGAAAACACTTAAGAGTCAAAAGAGCCTGAAGTAGCTAAGGCGACTGGTAAACTTAAGGAAAATATTCAGGATGGTTCTGATGTAAATTCTCCTGTGCTGAGGAGAACCAGGGGATACAAGCCCGATTTATTCCTGCTTTTTGAGAAGCAACCTGTTGCTTCTACTTGTGCCAGGATTTTTCAATATGTAAGACATTGATTTCTAATATTTTTCCAGTCGTCAAGTGCTTTGACTTCTGAAACTTTGCCATGAAAGTGGAAGTGCTCAGACAGAATGCATGAGAGAACAGCTGAATTATACTTTTATGAGCTTTGAGAGCATGCCATATTTTATATTCTCAAAAGTAAACAATATAGTTTACATTTAGACACTAATCAGAGCTAAAAACTTTTTTTACACTAAAACTGTAGAGGTGTTGAAATCTAAAGAAATTAATGATGTATTGGACAGTTAGGGTAAGAAACAGATGATCTTTTGGGAGCCTTACTTATGAATAAGCCTTTCAAAGTAATTAAAGATATTGCTAAAGGCTAGCAGTATTATGATGATCCAATTAGATATTCTTCAGGTACTGACTGTACTGTTATTGACCTCTAACAAATATTTATTACAGCCCTACTTTTTAACTCCCATCAAATCACAACTTTTCAGTTCTTCCCCTTTGCAAGGAAGCTGCATGCTTTGTGTCAAGAATCACATGACGTTTGCTCCTATCTCAAATATTCTAGACAGCATCTAGATTTTCTGAGATGGCTGTGGTTTATTGGTTTCTTCCAACTGAATGATTAAGTGTCCAACCACTGGCCGCTTTCAGCCTATTAAATGTTTTCTATTTTCTTTCATTATTAATGTCTGAGCCTTATTTGTCTATCCTTCCTATCTTTTTCCTCTGTCTCCTCCTCCTCTGTTTCCTCCTGCCTCCCCTGTTTCCTAAATGTTTTCCACTCAATTTCTACTCTTCTTTCTTTCCAATTTTGTCTCCAATAATTTCTGTCATTGTTTCTTTTGCTTATTCTAGAATCTTTAATCCTTCATCTCTGTTCTTAATTTTTCCTAATAGCAAATTTTTGTAACTTTCTTACTTCTCTATTATTCAAGTTTTGTAAATCGTGTATTGAACATTCCACTGTTCATAGAGCATCCCATGCATTTGGGCAGTAAATCTAGTACATATATTACAGTGTTATGACTCTCTAACTTTAAAGTTATCAATTAAGTCTATGTGTTAAAAGCAGGTCTCACAAATTCTCAACTAGCAGGTATCTGCTTTCCACTCTAGATGTGAATGGCAGGTCAGGATTAGTCCAGAGAATAGGTCTGAGATTGCATGCTGTGCATGAAAGGGATCTTGAAAGTGGTCTGAAGGAATCATTTTGATTCTTGTGAAAATAATAAAACAAAAAACCACCCAAGACCAGTGTTTCTTTGGGATTAATAATGCTTGCAATGAGTGATTTGAGAGACTAGTTACAGATTCATAGTGTATGTCGTGCAGATCTTTTGCATAATAAAGAAATGCAGAGTTAAGTATTACAGTGAATCAATGAATAATATGGGAGCATGGAAACATTTGGAAAACCTGAGTGAAAACAAATTAGATTGTATAGAAAAATATGCATTAAAATTATAAATAAAAATTTGGAAATTAAATTTTTATACTACTGGAAATTAACATACAGTTTACAAGTTTTTGCTTTCTAAAAAAATCAAGTAGATCTTAATGCCAAAAAAATAGTGTTTAGAAGGAGGCAAGGCTTTTCCCTCTATTAATTATTATTTATTTTTATTATGATAGTCTTTATAATATGTGGACACAAAGTTGAATACTATGTCCACAGCAATGTCAGGCAGGGATCATCTGATAAAAAGGTTCAGAACTGAGATATCTTGTGCCATGAACGGTTTTTATTTAAAGGGTCAAGGACCTTCCATGTATCACTGGGTGGATCACTTGATTGGAAATGTTTGTTCCATAGTCTAGTATCCCAAATTACACCTGTCCATTTGACTGTCTGTGACACTTGTATGTTTAGCTTCTTTTATCTTCAAACAATGAAGCGGTGTTACTGAAATTATTCATACATTTCTTTAAAAGGAAGTAAATTATTTGCAAAAAGAGAGGAGAGAGGAAGACTTCTGAAAGTTCACACAGAATGTCTGTGATTAAATATTAGTTGAACTGAGTTTTCCAGCATCTGGGTCACAAACTAAACTATATATTTTTCTGCTTCTGGGAGGGTATATGATTAACTTAGTACGCCATATCATGTAGTTGAATATGGGGACTACAGCCAAAATAGTTTTTGGAAGAAGGTATAATTCATAAAGCTATTAAGAAGCACTTCCTGTTGGTGATCATGAAACCACTAATTAGAGACTTTGCCAGGATTAGAAATGACTAAAAAGGCAACCAACAAGACCAAGTCATTGCAATATATGAGGGTCACACCATTGCATCTCATAATAAAGATGGTTCCAATTTGATTACTGGGGACAGTTCAAGAGTTTCTTACAGTAAGAGAAAAGCTGCATGAAGGATACTGACCATGAGTAATTTTGCATGCCGCTTACGCTTAGAAACTCAAATTAGATTGTTAAAGAGTAAGGGTTCTAGTGTGGGTTAGTGAGAGCATAGTCTAAATCAGACCAATCCTGAGTTTAGTTCTCAGAACTGAGAGCTCAGCAATAGTTCTGCAACTGGCAGGCATTTGAAATGTCTACTTTTCCTTTCTGACCAAGGTATTTACCTCATTAACTCTTGTCTGAAGTTCTCTACTGTTTTATATTTATTTATATAAATTTATATGGAAGGTTCAGGACTCTTAATATAAAAAGCTTTCTCTAGCACAGTACAGCCTAGAGTCCAACTCAGAACACCTTCTTTTTGAATCAGATGTTGTATAAATACTGAAAGTGAAAAAGTGTGTCTAAGAGCACTGTATATTTTCCTGGGAAAAATATTCATAAGCTCAGATATTCTTTTCAAAGATAAAATTTTGGCTATGATAACACCAAGTTTTCAGTGTCACTAAATGTAATTAATGCAAACTCAGAATTATGTTCTAATCTGTTATTAAAGGTGGTGCTGG